>PVJA010035898.1:0-21508 GCA_004027025.1 Myocastor coypus | reverse complement strand
GAATACTACTCATCCATAAAAAATGATAAGTTTGAAGACTTCATATATAAATGGATGTATATTGAACATATACTCATTAGTGAAATAAACCAGACCTATATGTGTAAATATCGTATAGTCTCCCTAATATAAGTACTTTAAAGAAGAAAACAAGAACTTAAGGGCATAACACAGCTGAATGTGTTATGGATTAAAAAACTTTAAAAAGAGCTGGAAAGATAACCCAGTGACATAAGTGCCTGCCTGGCAAGTGCAAGGTCCTGAGTTCCATCTCGAGAATCAAAAAGAAAAAAAAGAAAGAAAGAAAATATAAAGAGGGCCGGCGGGATGGCTCAGTGGTCTAAAGCGCCTGTTTAGGGAAGCCTGGGCGGCTTCAGGGACCGCAGTTTGATCCCCGGCACCACATGCTGCGCCAGCCCTACCCTTGGGGTGGGCTGAGCCGGCCATAAAAACAAAAAAAATGAGTGAATAAACAAATAAAAGTTCTGAAACAAGAAAAAAATAATAAATAAAATTAAAAAAGGAAAACATAAAGAAAAAAATTAAATAGTCTGAGAATAAGTAGCATGGTCTTAAAATTAATCTAAAATGTTTTACCCAATAACTAGAAAGTATGTATTCTCCCCAAGTGTACATGAAGTTTTCAAAACTAATTAAACATGCATTAGGGGCCCGGCAGGATGGCTCAGTGGTCTAAAGCGCCTGCTTAGGAAAGCTTAGGCGGCTGCAGGGACCACGGTTCGATCCCCGGCACCACATGCTGCGCCAGCCTTGCCCTCAGGGCAGGCTGAGCTGGCCATAAAAATAAATAAACAAAGAAAAGTTCTGAAACAAGAAATAAAATAAAAAGTTCTTAAACATGCATTAGTCTATGGAGCAGTCAATAAAACCAAAATACCAGAAATCCTACATGACATGATGTGTTCAGAAACCACACACAATAAAATTAGGTTCTTGGGAGCTGGGGAGATGGCTCCGAGGCACAAGTGCCTGCTGGGCAAGTGCAAGGTCGTGAGTTTGAACCCCGCTTCCACAAAAAAAAAAAAAAAAAAAAAAAAAGGTTCTTAAAAAAAGAAATGACCAAATGAAACAATAGCAGCAAAAATCACAAAACCACCTGGCTGATACACTTAAAATATTTATAAATCACTTCTTGGCCTTTTGGCTAAGATAAAGTGCAAAATACACATTTATGAAGTTTTCAGTTAAATAAGAAATTGAGGGGCTGTGGAGATTGCTCTGTGGCACAAGTGCCTGCCTGACAAGTGCAAGGTTGTGAGTTCAAACCCTCGTCCTGGAAAAAAATATTGAAGCCAAAAGTTACCATTTTAGCTGGGCGTGGTGGTACACGCCTGTAATCCCAGCACTCGAGAGGCTGAGGCAGGAGGATCAGTGTGAGTTCGAGACCAGCCTGGGCTACAAAAGTGAGCTCAAGGCCAGCCTGAACTGCATAGTGAGACCCTGTCTCAAAAAGACAAAAAAAAAAAAAAAAAAAGTTACCATTTTTAGTTATAGTAAAATATGTGAAACAAAAAATTAAACACTCTTCAGCATATGGTTCAGTGGCATTTAATTCATGTTTAATGTGCAACCGCAGCCATCGTCCCTTTTGGAAACTTTGCAATGAGTATACATAAAGGGCTGGGGAGATAGCTTAGCTGCATTAGTGCCTGCCTGGCAAGCACAAAGTCCTGAGTGCAATGCCTGGCACTATGCAAACAACAACAATAAGAAAATCCTCAAAAAGACACTTAAAATACTACACTGAACAATTTATAAAATTTATGTAAAATAATATGCAGAGGGTCTATAACCACCAATGGATTTACCTGAAAGTTTTACAATTAAGCTCTCAAGGGGGTAGAAGAAAGACAGGCGTGTTTTCGGGTGTGCTGAGCCGGTGATGGAGTCTGGGCATGGTGGCGCACACCTGTAATCCCAGTACTTGGGAGGCAGGAAACAGGAGAATCACTATGAGCTGGAGCTGCACAGTGAGACCCTGTACCAAACATTTTTTTTTTTTTTTGAAATGAGTGAATGAAAAGAGAAGCCAACTAAAGGGAGAAGACATTGTAAGTACAAATGATTCATGTCCAGAATGTGCATGTAATTCCTACAAACCAATAAGCGGCAATCCAATAAAAAGAGGCAAACACATTGACAGACAGTGCTCACTGAGTGCTTCCTCTCCAGGACAACACGGAAACCACAACACAGTCCTGGGCCCCACACAGCAGAGCACTGTACCAAAGCCAGGCAGTGCCGAGTGTCAGGCAGTTGTATCATGGCTGATATAACTATGAATGGGTACATTAGGAAAATTCTTTGGCAGAATCTACCAAAGCTGAACATAAACATACTGTACAGCCTCCAAATTCCACTCCTACTGAAATGTAGAAATTCCCCCCAAAGACTCGTAGGGGGATATAAATAACAGCATGATTGATGGTATCCCCAAACTGAACTAGTACCATGGCGCATGCACAACAGGTACATGAGCAAGGTGTGAGGTCTCCATGCAGTGGGGCCCCTAGGGCCACGAGCTGGGCTATCTGTATGCAGTGGCATGGGTGAAATGCACAAGCCTAACAGTGAGTACCATTCATTGTTCTAATTCTATGGTATGAAATTCTAACAGAAGCAAAGGTATCCATGATGCTAGAAGTCAAGGGAAAGGAGCTACAGGAAGAAACAGCTGGGGCACTATTAACTTGTTGTTGAGGATATCATGTGGAGCAGGTGTTTCCTCTTTGTGCAAATATGCTTGTACATTATACTTAAGAATATACCTTATGGGCCCGGCAGGTTGGCTCAGTGGTCTAAAGTGCTTGCTTAGGAAAGCTTAGGCGGCTTCAGGGACTGTGGTTCGATCCCCGGCACCACATGCTGCGCCAGCCCTGCCCTCAGGGCTGGCTGAGCCGGCCATAAAAATAAATAAAAAAAACAAACAAAAGTTCTGAAACAAGAAAAATAAAAATAAAAAAAGAATATACCTTATGACATGACCTAAAACTACACAGCCAGGGGGGCCAAAGAGATAGCTCAGTGGCATAAGCACCTGTCTGGCAAGAGTAAGGTCTTGAGTTCAATTCCTGGTACTACAAAAATAAATGAACAAGCTATGCAGCCAGGTAGGGGAGCACATGCCTCTAGTCCCAGCCACTTGGGAGGCTGAAGCAGGAAAACTGTAAGTTCAAAACAACCTAGGCAACCGGGCGTGGTGGCGCACGCCTGTAATCCCAGCACTCGGGAGGCTGAGGCAGGAGGATTGGTGCGAGTTCGAGACCAGCCTGGGCTACAAAAGTGAGCTCAGAATCAGCCTCAACTGCATAGCGAGAGCCTGTCTCAAAAAGACAAAAAAAAAAAAAAAAAAAAAAAAAAAAAAAAAAAAAAAAAAAAAAAACAACAACAACCTAGGCAACTGATCAAAACCTTGTCTGAAAATAAAATTTTACAAGGCCAAGGAGATAGTTCAGCGGCATAAGCATCTGACTGGCAAACGCAAGGTGAGGCCTAATCTCTGGTACCAACTCCCCCAAAATAAATAAAATAAAATCTTACAAAAGGGCTAGGAATGTAGACAATGTCATAGTACTTGGCTGACATGAGCAAGGTCCTAGGTTCAATATCAATAATGTACACATCATACAAAACAATAAAATAAATATAGCACGGTGAACAAAATTAGAAAGAAAAATGATCAAGTCTACAATCAGGACATTTTAACATACCTCTCTCTGAAGTTAATAGGCCAAGCATGGGGCCCGGCAGGATGGCTCAGTGGTCTAAAGCGCCTGCTTAAGAAAGCCTGGGCAGCTTCAGGGACCGCGGATCGATCCCCGGCACCACATACTGCACCAGCCCTGCCCTCAGGGCAGGCTGAGCAGGCCATAAAAATAAATAAATAAACAAACAAAAACAAAAAAAAAATTAAAATAATTTAAAAACAAACAAAAGTTCTGAAACAAGAAAAATATTAAAAAAAAAAAAATAGACCAAACAAGTAAAATATTAAGTGAAAAAAAATAGAGAGTATAACATAAACAAACAAACCAGGCATGGGTCTCCCTCTTGTATGTAATCCCCATGCTCAGAAGGCTGAAGGCAGGAGGATCGATATGAGCTTGAGGCCAGCCTGGGCTACAGAATGAGTTCAAGGCCGAACTCAACTACATACCAAGACCCCATGGCAAAAATAAATAAATAGTTTTAATAGACTTGGTCTAATGAACATATAAGGCTTAAACCCAGTAATTCAAGAATATTCTTTCCAAACTCATGCGAATATTTACAAAACTCAACCATACACTGTCCTCAGAACAAGTTCTAATGGTACCAAATATCTGGCATGATGGTCTCTAACCATCATGCACTGAAAGTACTATTCAAGATGTAACAAAAAATAAAAAATAAATAAAAAAAAAAGATGTAACAAAGTAGAACTACTGTGAGGACAATATGCAATGTGTCAACTTTTGAAAAAAGAAAGGGAAAAAGAAAAAAAAAGTAATGTTTATTGAATGTGTTAATGTTTAATTGTTTGATCAATCTTATATACCTATATCTATTAATCTAAACTGATCTGATGAGGGGCCCGGCGGGATGGCTCAGTGGTCTAAAGCACCTGCTTGGGGGAAGCTTGGGAGGCTTCAGGGACCGTGGTTCGATACCCCGCACCACATGCTGCACCAGCCTTGCCCTCGGACGGGCTGAGCCAGCCATAAAAATGAATGAATAGGCAAAGGTTCTGAAACAAGAAAAAACATAATAAAAAAATATAAACTGATCTGATGATGAAAATATGTAATATAATCATTGTTAAATTTAAACAATAAAAATATTTTTTAAAAAGTTGTAACAAAGTAGGGCCAGAGAGATAGCGCAGAGGCATAAGGGACTGCCTGAAAAGTGCAAGGTCCAGAGTTCTATTCCTGGTACTACCAAAGTAATAATAATAATAATAGTAGTAGTAGTAGTAGTAGTAGTAGTAGTAACAGGGAAGAAAAACTCACATCATTTGAAAATCTAAAAGCATATGTCTAAATTATTCATGAGCCCAAGAACAAAGCTGGTAGAAATAAAATATTTAAAAGTAAATGACAGCACAAACACTACTTATCAAAATTTGGGAGAAGCCGCCGAAGTGGTACATCAGGGGACATTAATAGCTGTAAGTGCACATATTACACTGAAGAAAGTTTAACAATTCATGAGTTAAGAGCTGTGACCAAACGTAAACACTGGGAGGTGTTCAGTGTAACTGGTGCTCTGTCCCTGCAGTGCCACCAAGGGACAGCTGTCATGTGAGTACTAAGGGATCCAGGGAAGCTGAATCATGCCTTGTGCTTGCCAGCATTGCCTTCAGGCTGGCCCTGGACCACCAGCAGGCACCCACAGAGTCAGCCTTGGTTACAGACTTCACCTTGCCCTGGGAGCACCCACAGTGGTAGAGTGTATGGGTTCTGTGCTTGGTCCTCAGCTGAGCTTTCCTGGGCAATACCCCCTCTTCCCATATGCCAGGACCACAGTGGCTCAGGATTTCAAGACCTGTAAGCTCTGGTGAGCACGGGTGGTGGAGATAACACCCTATGGTGCCTTTAAGAGACTAAACTGAACAGGTGGAAACTCTCTGAGCTGAGATGGCATTAGTGATACACACCTCTGTGTGTTGCCATGCGGGGACGCATTATTTATAGGAGACATTCAAAGAAATGGCCCAAAAAGATACACACTCTCCTACATGGTAATTTAGTAAACATGGTTTTCTAGTTGCTGCTGGGGAGAGCTCTGAATTATAGGTGGTGGTCAAGGGGAGTTTCACTGTATCGATGATTACATTGAATTATTTTAGGACAAGAATGTGACTCATACAGTGTAATGGAAATTATTTGAGGAAGAGCCAGGGCAAACTGTAAGATCCTGACTATGGTTTTCACTGGATGGGGGAATCCTAAATAATTATTTTTTCAATGCATTTCTGTGTGTCCCAATTTTCTGCAATAGTACAGATAGAATTCCCTGTGATGGTAGAAACGGTCTCCATCCTTGTTACCTGTGCACAGCAGCCCTGGCTGTGTGTGGACACTGAGCACTGGGAATGTGGTCAGTGTGCTGGAGGGGGCTAGATTTTTAAATTGTAGTTAATTTGGGGCCCGGCGGGATGGCTCAGTGGTCTAAAGCGCCTGCTTGGGGAAGCTTGGGTGGCTTCAGGGACCGAGGTTCAATCCCCGACACTGCATGCTGCACCAGCCCTGCCCTTAGGGTGGGCTGAGCCGGCCATAAAAAAATGAGTGAATAAACAAGCAAAGGTTCTGAAACAAGAAAAAAATAATAAATAAAATAAAAAATTCTAAAAAAATAAATTGTAGTTAATTTCAATTAATTAAAAGTTGAACAATTACATGTAGTTAGTGGCTACTATCTCAGGTGGCACAGTACTATAATGTACCCATACAACTCTGTGACCGTATTCTCAAGATTTATTTTTCTGGTTGCTGGGCATGGTGGCGCACGCCTGTAATCCCAGCACTTGGGAGGCTGAGGCAGGAGGATTGGTGCGAGTTTGAGACCAGCCTGGGCTACAAAAGTGAGCTCACGGCCAGCCTCAACTGCATAGTGAGACCCTGTCTCAAAAAGACCAAAAACAAACAAACAAAAAGAAAGATTTATTTTTCCAGTGGGAAAAATCAAGGTATAACAAATGCAATAAGGGGCACCAATAAATAATTTGAATAAATTTTTACGTATGCGTACAGGAAAGTGACCACTTCTCAAATCAAGATCTGTTTCATTTCCAGCATTTCAGAAGGCTATTTTGAGTTCAAAACCAGCGAATGCCTATAATCCCAGCATCATTGTGGAAGGGTGAGACAGGAGGATTACTAATTCCAGCTTGCCTTAGGCAACCCAGTACCATAGAGACCATGCCACAGAATCTTAAAAAAAAAAAAAAAAAAAAAAAGGACTGGAAATAAAGCACAGTGAGCAGAGGACTTAGGCTCAATCAGTATTTTTTACTTTATTTATATTAATTTTAGGTGACAATCATTAGAATCCTTAGTCCAGATTATAATAAACCACTTTTATTCAGAAGCCCTTGGAGGGCTAGGGAGGTAGCTCAGGGGTAGAGCACCTACCTAGCGCTAGAGGCTCTGGCTATGATCTGCAGTACCACACACACACACACACACACATTGCTGTTGTGTTCCCATTCTGACCCTGATCAATTTTTACGAAGTTCCTCACTAAATTCTGTGATCATGGCAGTTTTTCTTTCATCTGGCTAGATGCTTCCAATGGCTTTTAAACTTAATTTGAGGACTGGTTTGCTAGTGTTGCTAAGAGAAAAATGCATCTAATTTGCCAAAACTAAATTAACTCCTAATACACAAGAGGATAAGCCTAAGCCATAAACAGTTGATAAAAATATAAACACTTTTATTCTCCTTGTTCCATGTGGACTTAAATTTAATTATTAAACTTACATTCACACATGCACACAAAACTGACACAATTTGCACAATTTTTATAGTGCTATCATCTTACGATTATCTCTTCAATTAAAAGGATGATTCAAAGTCTTTCCAACTAATTTAACCCAACAAGCTGCCTTTTTTTCTCTACCCAGCATGGATTGTATTTGGTACAGAGTCTCACTACGCAGCTCAGACACATAGTAATTCTGTCTTCAATCTCCCCAATGCTGGGATTATGGCGTGTGCCACCATATCCAGTCTCATTGGCCAACTTGGTGTGCCCAGGAGCAGGACCAGTGCTGCTTGTGGTGCCAGGGATCAAACCTGGTCCCTAGGCTTGCCTAAACAGGTGCTTGGTCCTCATTGGTCATATTTTGAGTTGAACACTAATACTGCAAGGCACCTCTAATGTTCGTCACAGTGGATCTTTAATTTTCAATATAACCTTATTGCCTCTAGAGCCCTAAGGGAAACTCTGACTATTGAACATGTAGGTGTGGCTTTCAAATACATGTTTCAATTGCACGTTTCAAATGCAATCAGCTAATTGACATCTTACAGCTGAAATGCCACTGCTTGCTCCATGCCTAGTTTTCTTGAAGTTTCTCTAGCCAATGTCTTTATGTGCAGATATATAAGGGAAACGCATTTGTTAGATCAAACTTGACAATTTACAACCTAGGCCCAAAATCTCCCCTTATGTGATCATACATGGGTTTGGCATCCCATTGAGAACACAAACAGACCAACCCTTCCAGTTCTCTTTGGTCAGCATCCCAGCAGTGCAGTTCTTTCTCTGCAGGTCCCCTCTCCTTGGAGAGAGTCTCCTAGAGGGCAAGATAGTCATGAAGCCACCCCCTTTTCTTTATTTACCATACAACCTCTCCCTGAAAGCCTCTGGGTGTAGCAGCCCAAACATTCACTGCCTTGCCTGACCTTTGGCCATGCTAGCTTTGGTTGTGGGCATTTTGGGGCAGTTATGGGTGGAGAGGTATATTCCTGACATCCAATTCAAAGCAGAAGACTCACAGCAGCTGTTCCTTTCTCATAGAGGCCTTGCTGTCCTTTGTTCCTTTGCACTAATGGGCTTTCTCCGATGGTCCTCTCCTCACAGCTAATCGTTAGGAAGCATTTCTGTGTGGAGTGCAGGGCTCTCTTTTCTAATTACCTTTCTGCAGAAAAGTTTCTGGTCAGATTCAAGGCCACATCCTGGGGCCCTGGTTTATGTTTCTCAATTACTGCTCCTGACAAACTGCCTGGGTCCTGAAGCTACCGCTGTCATAGTGCGTTTCCTGACCATTTCCCAGGTTCCCCAATACACATTCAGAGACACACAAACATGTACACATGGGATGCACATATCCACTCCTCAACACCCTGTGGTATCCAAACAAGTTTATGTGCTCCAGGAAGCTAAGTCAGTGTAGCCCTAAAGCACCCAGTGAGTGCTCAAAGGAGGCACACCCAATGCAAAGCTGGGGAGCCCTGGAATAAAGGATGGAGGTGGGAAGATACCTCCAAATCTCTATGGGTGCTGGAATAGGGGGTGTCACAGGCCAGTAGCAGTCAAACCTGAGGGGTGGCAGCAGAGACAGATACATTTAAAACTGCTCAGCACTGGCTCCCAGGGTTGGGGGAGGGAGTAGTGAGCTCACTGTGGCTGGATAAATAGAGCCAGGGTCACACAACTCCTGGTGGATGTGCTGTAGCAAAGAATTAAACCTCAAGTGGGTCCCTGAATTGGGGCTGAAAACAGAACAGAAGAAAAGGGGGTGGAGTGGGGGGAAAAATGAAAAGAACAAGATTGTGAAAGAGATAGGAAGAAAAGCCAGAGGCTGGGGATTATCACATACAGGAGTCCAATGTGTAGTCAGAAACCAGAGCATCAGGCCTGGTGGGATGGCTCAGTGGTCTAAAGCACCTGCTTGGGAAAGCTTGGGTGGCTTCAGGGACCTCGGTTTGATCCCTGGCACCACATGCTGCGCCAGCCCTGCCCTCGGGGCGGGCTGAGCCAGCCGTAAAAATGAGTAAATAAATAAAGGTTCTGAAGCAAGAAAAAAAAAATTAAAAGAAAAGAAAAGAAACCAGAGCATCTGAGAGGCTCAGTCTCAGAACCCTGCCCTTGGCCTCCAGCACCTACCCCTTCCTCTCCTGTGGCTTTAGCCTGGCCTGTGCCCAGGGAGCACGAATTCTGGTTGAGCAGTGCCTGCTCCTGTTAGGAAGCTCTGGCCCAGACAAGGGGTTGAGTACTCAGCTCCTGAGGCACCCAGGATCGCAGGCCACCTTAGGAGGGCCCCTAACTCTTAGGGCAAGGAGGGATAGAAAGGAGGATCAGGTTGGGTCCAACTGCTGAGTACTGGCCGACACGGAACAAAGCAACGCCCTTCCTGAAGGAGAGTGCTGCTGCCAGGGGTGGCCTGTAGCGGCGGGGCGGGGCTTCGCAGGGTCCCAGGCAGTGTTCAGCAGTGTTTAAGCTGTGGCCTTTGGAAGGGATTTTTTTCTCTAAATCGGTTACTGGTTTGGGAAAGGAGTCTGGCTCAGGCTCTGAGAAATGTCAGAGTCTCAGCCAGGAGACGACCCTGGAGAGAGAACAGGATGCTGGTGTCTGACCTAGGCCAATTAGGAAGACCTGATGAGCACAGACAGGGTGAGGGAGGAACACAGATGGGAAGCAGGAGGGGGCGGGGCGAGGGCCAACGGGGAATCCTCAGTGGTACCACTCATTTCAGTTTCTTCCTTTTCCACCCCTTTTCGGCCATTTCCTGAACTCCTTGGGTGGATTCAGCAGAAACACAAAAGCGACCCAACCTCCCTCCCGCGGCTGGACTAGAACCCCAGGTTCACTCTTGGTTCCCCATTTCTCCCCTTCCTCACGTCCAGAGCTATTAAATCAGTGCACTTTCACCCCTGACTCCATGGTGGCCCCCCATGACGCCTGGCAGCTGTCCCTGCACTACCCAAAGAGCATTCCCAGCTGGCCTGCAGCGCACGCAAGCATTGTAGGGAGTCAGCTTACTGTGAACTCCACGTCCCCAAGTTTCATCCTTCACTGCTCTCCAGGTTTTGCCTGCTCTGGAATTTGAGTTAGGACTTCTCCTGTGCCAGGCACACCAGCTCTGTCCCTGTGGATCCTCTCTGCCCCATCCTCCTCAGCTTCCTACAAAGCTCAGGGGCTTCACTGATGCAGCCCCATAGGGAACTCATCGCACACGCTCCCAGAGGAAGCAGACTTTCACTCTCTCCTTCCACTCACTTCCGGTCTTTTCACAGCCCGAGAGATTTCACCGCTCCGCCCCAGACTAGGGGAAGAGAAGTGCGGGGCCAGCTGTGAACACCTGGCAAAATCTCTAGGCGATGAGATAAACACGGAATCACACAAAAGATCCCAAGAGGAGGAGCCTGCTCTTCTTGTTCCCTTCCCTCATCCCTCAGGCCTCCTTCTTCTGCACCCTCCCCCAAAACTCACCCCCTACAAAAGTCACTGAGCCCAGTTCAAATTGATTGCTTTATTGACAGTGTACATACAGATACTTTTAGAAAAAGGACGCGAGCTCTGGAGGACTACGCTGCCCCCGAGCCACGCTTGTGCTGCGCTTGGCCTAGAGAACTGCTCCCAAGGCCTGAAACCCACCCGTGACGCTTTCCTGCAAAATCCAGAAACGAACCCTACCCAGCTCCCCTAGTCCCTCACCCTTCCCTCCCCGCCCCTGCCTCCCGCCCGCCCCCCCCCCCGCTACGCTACAAGGTACAGGACACAGACTTCTCCCACAGACCATACTCTGCTAGGACGACACGCGGAAATCACTATTCTCGCCGAGAGAAAGATGGGACGGGGGCAGAGCGACTTCCCAGTCCCTATCCTAGGCTACAGGCTTTGTGCGCTCCAGGGCACCAGCCCCGGAGGACTAGCGGCCCCTGGAGCTTTAACGGCGTCCAGCGCCCCGCGCTTGATGCCTGGGGGCGCGCCCCCGGGAGCTATAGAAGCAGCGTTTGCGTGTGCCCATCTCGGGCTCCCGCAGAACACGGACGACCTTGGCCGGGGACCCAGCTGGGGACCCAGCTAGGCCCCCTCGCAGAACCAGGGAGCACGGTCCCAGCGTGCTTTTAGTTAGGAGAGGGGCAGAAGAAAACGGATTCCTCTCCTCTCCGCTTGATATACGCACACCCAGTCTTCCAAAGGTTGGGAAGGGGGTGTTAGCACCAGAGCTAGAATGTTACTTTTTTTTTTTTTTTAATAACGAAACAGGAAAATAAGAACATAGAACTCCAAGGCGCTCTGGCGCCCGATTGCACTCCAGCTGGGCAGAAGTAGGATAGGGGCAGGGATGGGGCCTTAGCAGAAAAATTTAGTTTCCTGTCTGAAGGGGTAGGGGGGCTTCCAATCTAAAGTGTAGCTGGCTTCCTCTAAGCCTGGCCAGAAAAGGCAGAGATCCACGCACTCCTCCAAGCCCAGGAGCCAAAGTTACCACCAGATATTTCCAAAGTCTTCCTCTGGCTCTGGGGCACACAGGTGAGCCCAAGTGAGCGGGCAGCTCTTCGGATTTTCATAATTATAAGAGTGGAGGGGCATAGACTGAGCCTGTCTCAGCCCGTGGTGCTTTGTGTGGGGAGGCTGAAGCAGTACGATGTGCTTGGGGGAAACGGAGACTCAGCCCATCAAGAGAAAGGCGTCCACGGCTAGCGAGGGATGGTATTTGGTTCACCTCCTTCTAGGAGGCCTCAGTGGTCACCGAAGGGGAAGGGCGAGGGGATTGAGGGCAGGGGGTAGGAGCGTTAATTCTGCCAGCCCTAAGCTTCTGTTGCCAGGCACGCCAGGTACCCAAAGTGGGGTGAGGCGGCGGGGCTGGGCACACCGAGGATCACCCCGCTGTCTGCCTGTAGTTGCCGTTAATCTCCTGTGTCAGGTTGACCGCCTCTGCGCCCAGCGGTAGCCGATCGCTGTACTCTGAGCCTGCCTCGAACTCCTCCTGGTTGGCCTTAGATTGCGATTCCGCCAAGGAGCAGGCGGCCAAGCTCTCCTCCCGCTGCAGGTCCCCGTGAGGGTCCCCCTGCTCGGGGTCCTCGTCAAGCTCCTCCCCGGGGGCCTCCTCAGGCTCCTCGCATCCCTCTCCACCGCCCGCCTGGTAGCTCTTCTCCGACTCCAAGTAGGAGGCGCGCGGGTCGAAGTCCGCAGCGATGCGCTTCTCCATGGGGTCGGGAGCCTGAGGCCTCAAGATCAGGCGATAGGGCTTGCCTGGGTGTTTGGCAAGCAGGTGGCAGCAGGCAGCGCCCAGCAGGGGCACGGTAGCCAACACCAGCAGGAACACGCTCACCGTCACGATGACCAGCAGCGAGGGCAGCTCCTTCTTGGTAGCGAACACCACTTGCACGTGACAAGCCTGGCCTGCCAGCGCCAGGCACACAGAGTAGTTTGTGCCCGGTCGCAGGCCGCGGAACCAGTATGCGTTGACGCCCTCCTCCACGCGGGACCACTGCACGGCCGCACCGCCCCCGGCCGGACACAGGTAGAGCAGACGCACGGGCCTCCGCCCTGGCCGCCCAGCTTCTGCAGCTTCACCGGGCCCAGGACTCCAGCGCGCTGCCAACGGGGTCAGCTGAACCCGCGCCTCGCGCTCCGCCACGTCCAGCGCGATGACGCCCAGCTCGAAGACGTGAGGCTTGAGCTCTGAGCTCTGGTTGAATGCGTGGTTGGACACGTACCGAGAAGGGTCCCCATGGCCACAGTGTTGCTCCTCCACTGGGTTCACTAGGATTTGGTCTTCCGCTTCCTCTTCTCCATCTCCTTCCTCCTCCAGGTCCTCCTCGGTCGCCTCCAGAATGCTGACTCTAGCAGTGCCCTGACCTTTGGCTTTGCCCTCAGGTTTGGAAGGCAAGACGCTGTTGCCCCGGCCCTTGGCGATGACCTTGCGCCCAGAGGTTGGGACCTGTCTGTCAGAGTCTCCCCCTACACCAGGAGTATGCTTCGGGGGCCCAGCGGCAGCCACTGCCACGCGTGCAGACGTCGAGTTGGTGCCCAGCTCATTGTGAGCACGGCATGTGTAGATACCTGCCTCCTTGGCACTCAGGAGCGGGACCAATAAAGAGCCATTTGCCAGGGCCAAGAAGCGTGGGGTGGCGGGGGGCGCGGGCCACGCAGGTGCTGGAGTCGGGGTTGGGGTTTCCGTCTGCGTGGGGACTTCCCCATCTTCTTCCTCCGCCCCATCCTCTGCTCCTTCCACATCGTCCTCCTTGCTCTCGACGGGCGCTTCTAAGACCACCGTGCCTCCCGGGATCTGAAGTTGCCACTGAAGGCGGGGAGTGGGGTGCCCTTCAGCGATGCAGTGTAATGTGAAAGCCAAGCCCGCGCGCAGGGGGATGCCAGGCGCCTCAAGCGGGGGATCTGAGCTCAGTCGCACGCTGGGGGGCACACAGGGCAGCGTGGGGAGGCGGTGCACTGGCACCCCTTTCAGCGCGGGAGGAGAGGCGCAGGCGATAGAGTCTGGCTCGGGCAGCGAGACCCGCGTGCTGGCGGCCCACGCTTGTAGCCACAACAGGCCGCAGCCGCAGTGGAAGGGATTGTGGTACAGCTGCAAGTGGGACAGCGCGCCTAGCGCGTCAAAGGTACCGGGCTCCAGAGTGCGCAGTCGGTTATTGTTGATGCGCAGAGAGCGCAGGTCCGGCAGCGCGCCTAGCGCATCCCGGGGCAGGGAGCCCAGGCGGTTGTGGTTCATTTTGAGCAGCTGGAGCGCGCTCAGGTTGCGCAGGTCGCTCCAAGGGAAATTGGAGATAAGATTGTGGCTCAGGTCGAGGTTCTTTAGCTGACTAAGCACCGCCAGGGCACCTGGCTCGACGGTGCGAACCTCACTATGTGCCAGCCACAGCGACGTGACCTGCGTGACGTTGATGAAGGCCCCACGCCTTAGCACAGTGATCTTGTTGGCCGACAGGCTCAGCGTAGTCACGTTGGCCGGTAATCCTTCGGGCACCTCTCGCAGCTCCTTGTAGGCGCAGTCTGCAAACTGGTGCGCATATTTGTCCACGCAGGCGCAGGGCTCGGGGCATGCCCGGACCACTCCTAGCAGCACCCAGGCCAACCATGCGGCTGCAAGGGGCACCATCTCCGCTCCTGCGAAGGAAGTGGGGTCAGGGTGACTATGGTGCTCTGGCTTAGCTTAGGTTCCAGTAATCCCCTCTGCGCCCAAGAACTTCTCTTGGATGCGACTGAAGCTCAATATAAGTCCAGGACTTTGTAGATTCTCCCTGTCAGGGCCCCACCTTGCTTTGCCAGAGAGCAGAGCCCATGCTCTTTTCCCTACCTACCCTTCACCCTACAGCTGCCCCTCCATCAGCCCCCTAGTCACTAATCAACAGTGGGTTCCTCACTGACCTCTTTGTGTTTCTAAGTCTTCATTCAACCTCAGTAAGATGGATATGGATATACAGAAAGGATGTCCATCCTCTCTGGAGCCCTTTGTCCCACCCAGAGGCACCACAACAAAAGCAGAAAGTCTGGCATGGCCATCACCCCCCACCTACAGGGCCTGCTGCTGTCTCTGAAGGTTCGCAGTGCGCTTTCCGGACACAGACACAGGGCACCCAGGCATCCACATAGTGTACTCTTGCATCCCCATTGTTCTCGGCACCGAACCCAGTACTTGCACCACGCTTTCCAGCACAGCACTGAGCGCTTTCCTGTTCATTATGAGAAGTGACCCATGCATGAGGACATGGGAGCGACTTTCCTTGCACACAGCCCTCCTTTGAGATGAAAACCAAAGCAGAAGAGAGATGCAGAGGACTGCCCCCTCCCACAGACCCGGCTCCACCCTCGGTCGGGTCACTTGTCCCCAGAAAAGAGCCAGGGCTGCTCTAGGGAGAGAAACTGCCCCCTATGCTTGGAGAAGATGTGTTCTGGGGACAGTCATCAAAGCCTTCCCCCAGGGTTTTACAGAGCACAGGCAGCTCCTGGGGTGAGAAACACAGAGGGGCCCCCAGGAGACAGCTGAGGGGACAGCTATCAAGCTCATCAAACTGGAGAAGGTTCAAGATTCTAGTCTCTCTCCATTGCCCCAGAGTACCCAAGGGACTCCATAAGGCTGCACGAACACATTTACATAGACTTCCTCCCCCTCTTGGGTTTGGCAGAGCCCCTCCCAACCCCCTCTTTAGGATCCTGTATCCCCTTTATGGTCTTTGCTTCTGGGGAGGGCTCCTCCCTCCCCAGTTCCTCCCCAAAGGCTGGGCGGGGTGCAGGAGGCTGAGCCGGCCCCTCCCCAACCCCACACCGGTGTGGCACTCACCCAATGCCCGCAGCTGCCCGGTGCGCAGCCTTCAGGCGGCAGCCCCGTCTCCAGACTCGATGACAGCCCGCGGGCGCTTTACGCATCTGTTGCTTTGCTGCAGGAAGAACCGGGTGTGGGGGCACGCACGCACGCACACACACACACACACACACACACACACACACACACACACACAAAGACAGGTAAGTTTGAGGACTCCCCTGGCCGCGAAGTCACACTTCTGTCTTTCCAGGCGTCCAGTCTGTCAGCCCACTTCTCTCCAGCTGCAGGTTGCGGTCCTCGCGCGCCTCCGGGCTCCGCGGGAACGCGCACAGCCTCTCCCACCTCCTGCAGCGTGTAGGCTTGTTAGAGAGCCTTAGAGACCCTCCTCGAGGGGTTGGTCACAAGGGAGGCCTAGGCTGAGCACTTCCCAGCCCACCGCACCCCTAAAACCCGTGGTCCCCTGGACACCGCGGACATTGTCACAGCTCCTCATCCCACAGTTCTCCCCACTTGCTCGAAAGCATTCACATACGCAGACGCATTCCACACAATCGACCCTCACAGGTTGTAATTATCCATCATCCTGAAATAATCGTCGATGTGTCGCGTTCCCGCTAGGTTCACACGCATTTTCACAAGCACACCTTCGCGGGCACACTCGCCCTGCGCGTTTCGCACTGAAAGCCGTTTATGCTCACTCACCCTCGCGCCCGTCCCGCCAGCTCCCGCGAGCTTCGCTGCTAATTGAATGCGAGCCACTTTTACACCCCGCAACACGTGAGACAAACCATCTTTGAGGAATTTAGGGACAGACAAGGCGCACAACGGAAGGGGGTGTGTCCCCGCCTATGAAACACTTTTTACAAATGCAGCGGGTGGCAGAGAAAGACCTCCAGCAGACCGGAGGGGCTGCGCGAATCCTGGCTCGCGCGCACCGTCCCCTCCCGCACCCACTGCTAGCCGCCTCCTCCCCGAAGCCACGTTCAACACTATGCATAATTGATAGTGTTAGCAGAGCGCCTCGCCCTCCCTGCCATTTTTGCCTGGATCTGAGCAGATATGAGCCCTGCTTCCCCTCTCGTCCCCCACCCCACCCCAGCCAGACTAAACCGCACACGCAGCCCTGCAGGGCGCTCCGGGAAGAGCCGCCCCTTTCTCCAGCCCGACACAGCCCTGCCCAGCCGCAATTCTTTACGTCTGGTCTTTGTGGCAAAGTCGGTGCTCTCGCAGCCCACGGTCCACAGCGCTGCCGCGGGGTGGGGTGGGGATTCCTGCCACCAAAGCACCTCCACTGTGAGGTCCTGCCAGTTCCTGGCGAATGGAGCACTGAAGCAGCAGGAGACAGGGACAGAGACAGGGACAGGGACAGTTACAAAACGTCTGCTTGTCTTGAACACGGTGGGCGGGGATGCAAGATTTGAACACCCCCTCACACACACACACACCCGCCAGTGTCTTCACAGCCTCTCTAGTGCTGGCGTGCGGGCACACAACACACACACACACACACACACACACACACACACATTGTCCCTCAAGCTGGGGTGGCATACACCGCCCCGCTGTCTCACACCCTCACACAACAGCTGGCCTCAGCAGACTCAGGACTTGCTGTTCCTGTTTCTCTCTATCTGGCAGAACCATGACACTTCTTTTAGCGACAGGGAGGCAGAATCATAGGGATGATGTCCAAGCCTTTGACTAAAGTCTCTTAAGGGCCTTGGTGCTGCCCACAGAGACAGACAGAGCCCATGAGAGACAGAGCTGCTGGCCAGAAGCAGAAAGGGGTTTGGGCTTTTGGAGAACCGGAGTCCTTGCCCCTTGTCCCTTTTGCAGGCATTGGGATCTCAGGGTCCACGGTGCCCACAGGCTGCACCCAGGCAGGCAAAGGTTTCACTTGGCAGTCCTGCTTGGCAATCCCACTTGGCAGTTGATGGCTTGTGCCTTTGGGCCACTGCAGAGATCAATAAATATCCCGATTTGAATGTTGAGTATTTTAATGAGCCCAGGAGGGAGTGAGGAGAGGGACCGAGTGCAGCGAGCTGCATCTCAAAAGACCACCCGGCTGGCTGAGGCTCTGTGGCACCTTTGTAAATGAAATATGAACAGACTGAGCAGACATGTGGAGTCCTTCACTGCGTCCTAGTCCTTCGGTGGCTGCAAGATACCTGGTGAGCTGAAACCAGTGCATCTCAGTCAGCGACCCAGAACTTCACTAACCTGCTTAAGCCTGGATCCCCTGTCAGCCAACCTAAGGGGCTGGCTCCTGGGGCCACCTCAGAGAGAGGCGGAGAAGCACTGAAGGATGAGAGCACAGGACCCCCTGGGGACCTTGCAGCAGTGCCTGATTTAGGTATGGTACCTGAGGTTTGGGACTGGCTGGACCAGGGCATTGGGAGAAGGAAAGGTGTGGACACCTTTGGGTGCAGAGCTCAGGGTGGGGGTGGCTATCTGGGTGGGGAGTTCTGTGCTGGTAATCTTGAGGCAGTGGGCCCGGGAGCCTTCCCCACCAGAAGGAACCAAGGGGGCAGGTGCCTGGCAGTGGAAAGAGGACTTTCTGAGGCTCAAGACGGACACAGGCATGGGGACAGACAGGGAGGCTCCTGGCCAGATTTCTCCTGGTTTTTATCGCAGTCTGGTTATTTTTTGCTTTCTGCGGGAGGCCAGCGGGCCAAGAGACAACTTGGAAAGATGGGAGGAAGACGGACCCTGAGGGCTGGATGGAGAATGCGCTCTCAACCCAAAGTTCCCCAATACCATGGCCACCCTCTTCTGCCAGCCTCTGGGCGCCTCTCTACCCCCCCCCCCCCAGTTTTTTCTCTGTTGCTAGGGATGGCCGAGGAGGAGAGAGCCTCTGGTGCAGGAGAGAGGTGGATAAGGGCTCAGTGGCCTCCCTGGAGGCGCTTTTGTTCTCTGATCCTGTCCCGGGGGGATAAACACCCCTTACCCCACCTTTGACCCGCCGTGCCCTGTGCCCATCCGGCGGGGCTGGAGCCCAAGTCGCCACTGTGGGAGTCCCAACCTCAGGTTCCACCTGCGAGCTGAGCTGAAGGCAGCGCACACCCCCTCTAGCAGGAGCCGCTCGGCTGTGGCGGCAGGCGATGTTCACAAAGATGCAGTTCCTGCAGGCCGGGAAGATGGACCCCACCCCCGCCGCCTCCTGCGCCTCTGATCGTTAAAGAAACAGGCATCTAATCAGTTGTGTGGACGCAGGGGTGGGGAAAAAGGGAAATAGAAAGTTCAAGGCGTGAGAGCACAGGGCCACAGATTTGGAAGGCGACGAACCCAGCTGAAGCTTGGGGTGCTAAGTCCAGACAGACCCGGGGTCCAGTAGCCTGAGCCCAGGGCTACTCCTCGCAGAATGACTTCAGACTTCAACCCTGCGGACGCACAAGGCTCCGAAGGCACGAAAGGTTGGAATCTGCCAGATGGGATTTGCTAAATCTTTGACACCTTGAGCGTTCATTTCTCTGGCCTGGCTCTGGTCCGCGAGCGCCCCCTGCTGGAAGCTGCCTGCCGGACTAACAAGAGGGTGGTGACCAGGCAGGCTTTCCGCCCTGCTGCAAGTGCTCCAGTGGGGCGCGCTCCACGAGCTGCTCAGCCCACATCTCGGATCCGCAAGCTCCCCTGCCCTCCTATCACAGGGAAGCAGTTTCACGCGCGTCGATATTCCCAGCTCCGAGAGCTCACGAGTTACTCCTGAAGGTTCCTTAGGAAAAAGCTCTCTGTCTCACTGACCAGTCATGACTAGGACAGGTTCTGGTATCAGACTCCATCGTAATGTACAAGCTGTGCAACCCCCGGCGGAATACTCAACTTCTCTGTGCATTAAGAAAAAAAAGGGCCCGGAACGATGGCTCAGTGGTCTAAAGAGCCTGCTTGGGCTGGGGAGATAGCTCCGAGGCACAAGTGCCTGCCTGGCAAGTGCAAGGTCGTGAGTTTGAACCCCAGTCCCGCAAAAAAAAAAAAAAAAAAAAAAAAAGCGCCTGCTTAGGAAAGCTTAGGCGGCTGCAGGGACTGTGGTTTGATCCCTGGCACCACATGCTGCGCCAGCCCTGCCCTCAGGGCAGGCTGAGCCGGCCATAAAAATAAATAAACAAACAAACAAACAAAAAAGGCATAAATTAGAGAACCTATGTTCGGGGTCCTTGTGAGGATTCAGTTAGTCAACGTATGCAAAACTCTTAGTGTGTGGCACTTCCTGTTTAGGAATGGAGCTATTTTTCACAACCACTGGTGAACAGAATTTGCTGGTATCATTACCTTGCAGAACTGAGGGGGTAGGAACAAGGAGGTGTTCAGGTTGTTGAACACCCCTTCATGCTTTTGTCTTGTCTCACCTGAGCGAGGACCTTGGCTCTGGCCGGGGACAGCTGTCTTCTCCACCCTCTGCACACAGACATTAGATAGGCAGTAGCCAGAATTATTATTAATAAATAATACTAAAGCCGGGCGTGGTGGCGCACGCCTGTAATCCCAGCACTCGGGAGGTTGAGGCAGGGGGATCAGTGCGAGTTCGAGACCAGCCTGGGCTACCAAAGTGAGCCCAAGGCCAGCCTTAACTGCATAGCGAGACCCTGTCTCAAAAAGACAAAATAAATAAATAAATAAATAAATAAATAAATAAAACTAGTTGCCTGGCATGATGGCACACATCTGTGATCCCAGCGCTTGGGAGACTGAGGCAGAATAATCTGTGTGAGTTAGAGGCCAGCCTTGAATATAGTGAGACTCAGTTTCAAAACAAAAGCAAAATAATAGTATGTGTTGTGCTAATTACAGTTAATTGTTTGTAATGGTTTCTAGCTTCAGATACTTAAATTTGTCACTGGCACGGCCTGCTTGGGAAGAGGACCTACAGCTGCAAGCTTGGTGAAGGTTTTTAATTAAAACCATGCTCTGTTTAAGTATTTATTGGGTTCTGTGTGTTTAATTATTTCCTAGGGAAAAACAAAACAAAAGCTCCACCTCTGCCTCAGAGAAGGAAGGCTGTTGATTTCTAAGCGCAGCAGCAACCTGTGGAGGGTTGCTGGAGGTAACCAGAAGGAATCTTCTGAGTGGTCCTGATGCAGTGAGACATTAATGACCCTGTACACAGCCTGAGACCTTTCTCCCAGAGCTTCTGTGAAATTAGCTGAATGCCTTGGTAATGCCATTTGTTGCCATCAGAATTAGCAACAGCTCTTCCAGTAGCAGCTTGAAGAATTATTTGATCTGCGTTTGTCTTGTAGAAGCAGGGGCCCTGGTCGGGAGGACACAGTGCTCTTGTGTGCAAGGCCAACACACTCATGGGTGTGCTCCTGCCTAGCCAGGCTGGAAGCCTCAGCAGAGAGGTCCTGAGGCTGCCAGCCCCAACCTGGCAGGACTTAGCTTGGTAAAGAGTCAGGATAGAGCAGTGTGGGAAGACTGGGCCATGATGCTTCCACCCACAGATAGCAGGATGCTTCAGCCGCACAGTGACAACAGTGGTGGATGCATTGTATTTCCTGTTCTTTTTTATTTTTATTTTTTTTTTTCTTGTTTCAGAACCTCTGTCTGTTTATTCACTCATTTTTATGGCCGGCTCAACCTACCCCGAGGGCAGGGCTGGCGCAGCATGTGGTGCCAGGGATTGAACCGCGGTCCCTGAAGTCACCCAAGCCTCCCCAAGCAGGCGCTCTAGACCACTGAGCCATCCCACCGGGCCCCATTCTTCTTTATTTTTTAGAATTTTTTATTTTATTTTATTTTTTTCTTGTTTCAGAACTTTTGTTTGTTTATTTATTTATT
>PVJA010035897.1:6493-21608 GCA_004027025.1 Myocastor coypus | reverse complement strand
AATGATTGTGAGGACAATATGCAATATGTCAACTTTCAAAGAAAAGAAAGGGGAAAAGAAAAAAAAAAAAGTAATGTGGATTTAGAAAGGTTAATGTTTAATTGTTTGATCAATCTTATATACCTATATGTATTAATCTAAACTGTTCTGATGATGAAAATATGTAATATAACCATTGTTAAATTTAAACAATAAAAAAATTGAAAAAAAAGAATAATAACAACAATAATAATAAAACTTATACAATAACCCCAAATTGACTATGTATAAATTTGGGGCCATATGATGTTTAGTACTTAAAATTTAGTTGCATTTAAAAAAAGTCAAGGACTCTGTAAAACAGAACTAAATGAAACATTGAGGGCAGCTCACACGTCAACAAAACCCTACTCATTATTCACTGAGAGGAAGATCCATGTAGTGTGACTCTGGAGAGATGAGTTCCTGAGGCCCTGTGGAGAAAGCCTCCCAGGACTGGTTGCCTGGCAGTTGCTTTACCTGGCTCAGGTTCCCTGGTGCTCACTGTGCCCTCCACTCTTCTCCTTGAGGACCTCAAGGAAGCACATGACGACAGCAGACCTCGGTGTCACCCAGGCAATTGTAGTTTTATTGCTAAGCATGTTGCAAATATGAACGGTTAAAGGTCTCGATCCAGTTTCCTGAGGGATTGGGAACTCAGAAAAGCTTCGCCAAGTAGGCACTGTATGAATCTTTGCCTAGACGTCAAAGACGCAAAGGGACTCAACGTTAGAGATGCCAGAAATGTGTATACCTGCAGAGAAGAGCACAGGCCATGATCAGAGGAGCCTCAAGAGTGACGCTACATGGACTGCAGCCGGTGGAACTGTGCCGTGCTACTGATATTCTACTGCCAGGAGGCTTGGACGCTGTGTAAGGATTGACAGAGCATAGGATTGGCCATGGAAGATTCAGTCTTGCTTTGCCATGATTCAATCAATGACCCTATTCTTTAATTATTGTCTGAGAGTGCCTACTTTGTGACACTGTAACTTGCGATTTTGAAACTCATTTATTAGTGCTACAGAGGCTTTGGGCTATCAATTTTCCTAGAGTCATAACAGGACTTTGACTTGTGTCCTTAGAAATGCTGAGGTAAATGAGGTTTGAATATGCACTTTTTTTGTTTGTTTTGTTTTGTTTTTCAAAACCAGGGATTGAACTCAGCCCCTTGCACTCGCCAGGCAACTGTTTATTCTATGAAGCTGTCTCCCCAACCCTGAATATGCGCTGTTGATCCCAGAGTTTTTTGTTAATTTTTTATCCAGTTTTTTTCAATAGCAGTTTTTTCTACAAATGTACAACTTTGTCTAGAAACAGAACAATTTCTGGACTGAGTATGTTTACTCAGTTGTTTTCATCTTCATTATGCACGTGGGGTTTGGAACAAGAATCATTGATGCTTGCATCAATGATTTATTCAACACAGAGTTGAATAAATACAATGTAGAGTTGTTGATTCACAGAGAATACACTGAGGGGAACCCAGAACAGAGAATGACACTACTTCTGCTGCTGTACATGTAATGGCGGGCAAGGAAAAGGACAGCCTGATGGAATGGCACACAACAGAGATGTGAGACATGTCATCAAGGAAGGACTCAGAGATAAAAAGAAGTGAAAACACTCCCTATGGGATGACCAGTGCTCAGTGGAGGGAGCAGGCTAAGGGTCTGGCATGGTGTGCACAACCAAGTGCTAGAACTGCATTTCCTTTCCAACTCAACATTTCAGTTGTTACTAAGTCTTCTTTTCTATAGTACTGATTTATGCAATTGTGCTGAGTATAAGGTACTAAGCTGTACACAAAGTTAGTGTAAGGGGAATTTGTGGTGATTCTAAGATGGCTGAATACTGGCAGAAAAAGAAAATATTAGCACAAGTCCAATTTTTTAACAGTTCCATGAAGAAAAGCTTCTTTAATGTTGCAGCTGAGTGAACTATGGAAGACTCTACAGAATTGGCCAGGTCAAAGCACACAGGAAATGCGTAATGAGTGCAACACAACTGATGAGTCATCCTGGGCCAAAAGGTTCTGAAAGGAATAAAAGCTTTCCTGTCTCTTCCCATAAGCCATTTCCAAACACTTGTAATCCACATAGTCAGGTTAGTCACAGCAATTACCCCACTCCTAGAGTACCAAATTCTGTCTTAGTTACTCTTCTCTCACTGCCTGGAGAAATACCCAACACTCAAAATGAGGGAAGGGAAGGGAAGGGAAAGAAAGGGAAGGGAAGGTTTATGTAGTCATAGTTACTGCAAATTTTAGTCTATATTTAGCGGGCTCCAAGGCAGAATGGCACATGGCAGAAAGCAATGTGTCATGATGGCCCCGAAGAGCAACAGCTAAGGCAGAGGTAGCAGCAGCTGAGGCAAGTTACTAATCTTCCTTGCTTATATTGAAACGCAAATCACCTGCCCCAGGAGAGGTGCTGCACCCGTTTTTATAATATCACAAATTGCAAAAGCAGCCTCATGACTGCATAAGGCTTTGGGGGGACAACTATACACCAACCATAACTGTACTCTTCCTCCTAATTTGATAAATGGAGAAACTAAATGGTAACAGTTGTTGAAGCCTGAGCTCCAGTCCTCTGTGATACATTCCGAGGTTAGATGTGTCTACTGAAGCTTTAGTTCTTTTCCCCTAGCCCACTATGGTTGAATGGCTTGAGATTTGAGGGAGGCTAAGTCAACCACTCATGCCCTCTGTAGCCAGAGCTTTGCTTTATTGTACTGTGCTTCTGTGGATGGCTAGTTGTCTTAGTTACTTTTCCCTCATTGCTGGGACAAATATTCGATATTCAAAATGGAGGAAGGAAAGGTTTATTTAGCTCACAGTTGCTGGAGGTTTCAGTCCATACTCAGCTGGATGCAACGCAGAGAGGCACAATGCAGAGGCCAGCAGTTCACGGTGGCAGAACACGAACAAAATGGTGACAGGTGCAACCAACCAAGGGAGCAGAGAGCAACAGTGCTAGTCTGACTCTCTGTCTCTCCTCATATTACATTCAGGCTCTCTGCCTGAGCCTATCCACCTTAGGTTACACCCATAATCCCATAAGCACTCAGGCCCATAATCCCATCAATATTAAAACACATAATCCCAGTGGATCATGAGTTAAGTCTCAAACTCTAGAAGTCCCCACCCCAGGATTGCATGAGGCTTTGGGGATACAACTAGACATAAATCGTAACACTAGTCAAATACTTTCTTAAGACTTATACTTAGGAGCCATGAATGAGCTTGCAGTGGTAGATGGGACATTGCACCTGGTGAATTACCAAATCCTTCAGTGATTTTCAAAGGCCCCTTCAGGACATGTGATCCGTTCCCTCTACAAAAATCTCTGCTCTGTCTGTATCTTCCAGGTGAGGGCACCAAGGAGCTCCCTGTGGTGCTGCCTCTCATATCCACCTTGCCCACTCCTCTGTCCTCACACTGTGAAAACTAATTAGGCTGCAAGTCCAGCAGTGCTTAGAGATTTCTGTGCTAGGAGCTGTAGGCCAGCATTGGGATGCTTCCAGCGTAACGCCACCTCTATGGATCTTGGTGTAAAGCAATGACAAGGATAAGCCTGAACTAAAGTTCTGAGGGGTAGGGAGATGTGGGAGATGGGAGATTCTCTGGTCTGGAATCTCATCAGAATCTCTCCTCTTCCCGTAGATCACAGTGGTCACAACATGGCAAATTCTTTGACGTGCCTTGACATAGATCTCTCAGGATGTGTCTCTCTCTGGGACTCTAAGAAAGACAGTGCACTTGTTCTTTGCTTTCCAAAACTTCTCAGTTCAAACTCAGGCACTAGAGTCCTAGGGATGCCCTGACTTTTAGTTTCTTTAACCCACGAATGTGAATATGTGATCTGCTGGCTTTATTGTCTTGTTCTGGAGAGAGATAGGATGAGAGGTTCCTGAGGGGTGATTGCTAGGGACTGTCCCCATCTCTGCAATGCTGTTGACAGTCCCACAGTCAGATTCTTCCTAGGGACTTTAGACCTTTCCTGAGGCTCCCTGAATCTGAGATGATTGCAGTGCTGGGCTCAATCACTGCTCTGATCTCTCCTTACTAAACACCTGTCTGCTGGAATTCATTTGCAGGGCTTTTCCTTCAAGTTGCTTTGCACCAGGTTCTTTGTTTCTCACTGCATCTGAGAACCTGCATTTGTTGGTGTGTTGACACTGTGAATCTCCTGAGCTTTTTGGCCTCTGCTCATTCATGATTCTCTCTTGAAGTGGAGCTTTAGGAAGTGATTAATCACAGGTGACACATTTATTACGTGGGTAAAACAGATGTTGGATTCACAAGCTGTATGGGCTTCTTAGGTGAAGAGAACTAATTGGATGAATCAGGCCACTGGAGTGCGGCTTCCATGCTTCTGTGATTTCCCAGGCCTCATTCTGTCTCTTTCCCATTTTCTCTGCTCCTGTGTGAGCAGTGGTTGTCAGCCGTGGAATTTGTAGCCTGGAGCCAAACCACTGGATCTGATGTCTATGAAACTGTTAACACACTTAAACCTTTTTGCTTTAAATTGGATATGTTAGGTTTTTTATTTTATTTTTTTTTTTCTTTAGGACCCAGGATTGAACTCAGGGCTTTGTGCTTACCAGGCAAGCACTTATGCTACTAAGCTTCCTCCCTAGCCCCCGTTAGGTATGGCTTTTATTTATTTATTTATTTATTTTTTAGTGACACGTTTTTGACTAATACAGTAGAGGGTTAGTCCATAGTATTTTATAAGCTTCTGGTAAATGATTACCCATGTTTGGTTCCAATCTTTTAATTCAGAAATTCAATTTTGAGACAAGAAAAAAAAGGTTTAATAAAGGAGGATCAGAAGTACACAGATATGCCTGCACATATAGGGTCACGTGTTTTAGGAAACCATTGAAAGTGAGCCAATGGAGAAAAACAAAACAAAACAAAACTTTTTTAAACAAATGGTACAGTGACTGTACCCGAAAATGAACTTTGCTGCACATTGCACACAGATACATATGCTAATATCAAAATGAGGTGAGGGTTAAGCATAAATATCTTCTCAGGTCACTCTTGCTTGGCTTCCCAAACTTTCTTCTGAATTCATTGAGGAATCTGTTTGAGGCACAAGCCTTGCATTCTGCCTGCTAGGAAAACCATGTTAGATGTGGACATTGAGGCCTGCTGCCATTTGAGTGGAAGGCTGGCCACACCGCGCAGTGACACTAACACCTCTGAGAAGTCGAATGCTGAACACAGTAACACCATTCTTGAGGGTCTTATTAACTGGAAAGCTCTAAATCAGGCTGCCAGAGTTTCCTCTTATCAATGAAAAGGAAGCCACATTTGCACCCTTAAGCCTGTGGAGCCTAAGGTTTCGATGATTTCTGAAGTGCTTTCTGGCATGTATCCTTGGGTTCTCGTACAATGTGCATGCTTTCCCTGTAACTTCTTCAGCAACCAGCTCGCTGCTGGATCCAAGTTGACCTAGAACTTTGCAAGTTCTTCACAGTTTTCTTCTCTGTTTTGAATTGTGCTTCTGGGTCTCACTATAACTCTGGCTAAAAACAGTCAGCAGGAAGCACATCACAACCTGTGAATCAGTCCCTTGTCAAAATACTTCAATAGATTTCTTAGGCTACAGACCTTCTTTCTATCTCCTATGTGCATGATTTCCTGTGAAATCTCAAATGTGGAGAAAAGGTACTTGAAACAACTGCTCATACATAACACGCACGACTGCTAGTGAAACTCACAATGAAGTCTTTATCCCCACAAAATCTTGATCCTGGAATTTATTTTCTCTTTTATCCAATGCTAATGTGGCCAACTTTATGAAAATCACAAAACATGTTAAATTCTTAAACCTAGGTACTGCTGTATTTCTATGATGTGATTATTTTGTTCACTTGGGAATATAGAGATCAGTTGTTTAGCTCGATGAAAAGGTAGCTCGCATTGCAATTTTTAAAGAAACATCTGTAGTGGTGGTGATGAAAAAATTATAGCTTTCAGTGATAGCAAACATCCTACTGTGGCACTAGTGTCCCAGATGCAGAACCAATGTATGCTATTTTATGCACTGGTTTTAATAATTTACCTTTCCATCAACTGTGTATATGGCATCTTTATCCAATGGGTTAACTTGAGCAATTATTCTTTATTTTTATTTCTGATGAGAGCCTTTCACTGGGGTGAGACAAGATCTCAAAATTGTTTTTCCTTGCACTTTCATTATGGCTAAGTATATACATTGGCATCTAAATGTCTCTTAAGAAGGGTCTGTCTAAACCCGGGCATGGTGGCACATGATTATAATCCCAGCACTTGGGAGGCTGAAGAAGGAGGATTAGTGTGAGTTCACCAGCATGGGCTACAAAAGTGAGCTCAAGGCCAGCTTGAATTGCATAGTGAGACCTTGTCACAAAAAGACAACAAAAAAAAGGAAGAAAGAAAGAGAGAAAGATCTGTCTAGACCACTTGCCAGCTTATTGAGAGAGTTACGTGTTCCTACTCTGTTAAACTACTTATGTCCTTTGGCAAAGAAATAATAATGTCTTAGCCTTTTCCATATTTTCTAGTAGCCAAAATGTGGATTAAACTTAAATAACCACCTGAAAAATGATGGATAAAAAGAGGTTACATAAACATAGATGGAATTGAGTGATAAAATTGAAGAAAAGTCAGCCATGACTGACTTGAAATTAGCCTAGGAAACATAATTGTAAGAGAAATAGCCTGGACCCAGAAAGCCAAATTGCACATGCTAGCCTTTGTAGAATACATGTAAACTAGTCCATTCTAGACAGGTGGGATGATGATGTTCCTGAACAGAGAAAAGGGAACAGTGAGATGTGAGTCAGAGTGGGAAGTTTTGGTTCCACATGACAAGTAAGCTGCAGAGGTCTGCATACCATTGCACGGGGCCTGTGTCAATAGTGTAGCGGACACATAAACTTTTATGAGGAAAATAAAACTTCTGTTACGTGTTCTTAACAAAACAAAATTAATTAATAATGATATAACTATGTATAATGGTCATAAAAATATGAGTCCATTTTATTAGGAGATTGGACAGATAACTAGAGGGATTTATTGAACAGATAATGGTCGCAATGCCACATAAAGCATAGAAAAGTGAGATATCATATACAGAAACTTTTAATAGTTAATCGTAACCCTATGACATGGTTTTACAAATACCAGTGCAATATACCTAATTTGTGTGCATTAAATGTGTACATATTTATAAATTGTAAACACAACAGAAGATATGCACCTGAAATATTTTGACATCTAAATCTGCCCAAAGCGCTGTGACTCACTATTTTTAAAGTAATCAAAGATCTATAGAAAGACCTCCCAAAAGATGACATACTAAAGACCAGTAACTGAGGCACATGTATACAACAACATCATCTGACACACAAAAATCACAAAAAATTTTTTCAGAATGAGGAAGAACTAATAACCCCTAATGGAATGATTGAGACCTTCTGCTTGTGTTTAGGGAGCTGCCCAGCACTGTTCTATGCTGACCACATCGTAAGACACAGCACTGATAGACAGGGAGCTCTCTCTGGCTTTTGTCCTACCTCCAAAGCACTGTGGGAAATAGGGGAAACACCTTTCAAAGTCAAGGATTTTTAAATAGTTTTCATTATTTTCAACCCATAAAGTTTCAGTTCTACAAACAACTGATAGCAGATTTTCAGAAGTGTTTTATTGCTAAAAAGCAGAAAGAAATCATTCCTACAACTAGTGTGACCAGCAGAGTTACGGCATTCAACCAAAAGCTAGAGGGACACTATGGCATTACTCACATGGCATTAAGATTTCTAACAATAACAACAACAACAACAACAACAACAACAAATATGTCTCTAGGAAGGGATTTCACATATAGGTGTTGCAAGATAGGGGAATGGAATTCCCATTGCATAGTGGTTGATTCTCCACCATCTTTTCCAGACAAAGACATTTCATCAAAGGACATAATTAATTCCTGGGAGAGAAAACACAGATACAAGTCAAAATTTCTTAATTGGTATTGAAATGACTTGAAGTAGTCTTAAGCTATGGGCTCAAAATATTTTTTTATGGCCATTTACACCTATGGTGCAACTTTGGTCATGAGTAGGTGAACCATTTGAATATATTTCTTTCAACGGTTCTGTCTTCATTACAATGCAGGAATCAAAAGAAAAAGATATTTTTTCTAAAGTATATGAAAAGAACCATTCTAAATTTGAAGTAAGATTTTATGTGAAAAGTTTTTTAGGTTTTAGATGAAATGTTGAGGCTTTTCAACCTCTCATGGCAACCTCTCATGGCACTCTCTCATGGACATGCTGCAGAATTTCCTGATATCTAATTACAAGTGAATGAATTCTTTTTAATGAATACTTCCTAATTACTGCAAAAGACCACTTGAAGATGGAATTGTTTCTAAAAGTTCTCAAATGTTATGGAGATTATGTCAAGGTATAAAGGTGAGTTTTAAACTTTGCGACCTGCTATTTCACATGGATTTTTTCAGCTAGAGCAACCTCTAGATTTTCAAATATGCCATAGATACTGTATTCATACCCCGTTTTTTAAAGAAAATTTGTAAACTTCATTAAATTAAATTCACACTCAAGAATCTGAGACACAAAGACAGTAAGCAATTATATGTCTCACTCCTTACAATAAGAAACATGATTTTGTCATAAGAAAGCTCTTTTGCTTTTTAAGGCTAGTATTGGGGACTGAGGAGATAGCTTAGTGGAATAAGTGTTTGGCAAGAACAAGGTCCTCAGTTCAATTCAAGGTTCTGGAAAAAAAAAGGACTAATCTTGAACATAAACATTTTTTAATTCACCTCACATTTATATAACATAATATATAATATTAATATGTTAATATTGCAAATCATTTCTTAGAGGGACAATTAAGTTAAAACATTTCCAGGTATAATATACACACTTTCACTGATTCAAAGGTATGTATATATAGTTGATATTATACCACTATCTATGCAATAAATTCCTCTATTACCTGTCTAGTAGCTAAAAATATCAGATTCTATGTTTGTTACTCTTACAACTATATTTTTTGTTATGTCAAAATATTTAAATTAATATTAATATAACATATTCATATTGCTGAATTCAACTGCTAATATAGAGTATTGTTACTTTTCAACTGCTAAGAACGTCCATGTGGCTGGTACAATTGTAAGACAGTGAGGACTTCCCCTGAGCTTACATTATGAGAAATTGTTTTATTGCTTAATCTGTCACTTCTGCTTCTTTGTTCAATGTATGCATGATATAAAAATAAATATGGTTGTGGATATACCTTTTGTGTCTTCAAATAAGAATCAATTTTGGCTGGCCATATAGCTCAGTGAATTAAAGCATGTTTGATCAGGTGCAGGAGCTGGGATGTGACCCCTGTGTCTGCTGTCCTGACCCCACCCCTGGGTGCACTGAGATGGCAATTGAGACTGGGCGTGGAGGCGGCTACCTGTAATCCCAGCTCTTGGGATGCTGTAGACAGGTGGATTACTAACAGTCTGCTCTAGTAGTGAGACCCTGAACACCCCATAGACCCTCTCCCATCCCCTCCAGAAAAAAGCTCAACTACTGTAACCAGGGGAAATAAAATTCGCAGTCAGAATTACCGAAAGGTGCCAAGAATGATACCAAGGTAAGGGAAATTCCTAGAGGAAGAGCAAGTTGTCTAATCTCAGCCTCTTGATTCTTTTGCTCTTACACCAATATATTTAACCACTCGGATAAATGTTTTTGAAGAATCTCAGGAGATTCTGGCTTCAGAAGATGACTTAACAGGGCTGGGGAGATAGTTCCATGGCACAAGTGCCTGCATGGCAAGTGCAAGTTTGTGAGTTTGAACTCTTGTCCTGCAAAAACAAACAAACAAACAAACAAACAAACAAAAAACCCAACAAGATACAGGGAAAGATTCATTTTCTTTTTTTTTTTTTAAACAATTGGGAATTGGTCACTTTCACTGTGGCCCTATAATCTCCTTCCTCAGATAAGCTGGAATACTGCCCATTTACAGGATATCACAGCAGAGGTTCTCTTATATCCTGAGTCTTCACTGACCTTGAAGCACTAGGGCAAAACTATTGACTATTATTTAGCTCATCTATTGGTCTAGGTTTTGGTCTGCAAACTTTAACTTTAGTTGTTAAGCATCGAGAAGAGAAGCTTAATGATATTATTGTCCTACAACAGAGGCAGGTAAACTTAACAAATGAAAATGGTATTTTACAATAACCATAGATGTTCTAAAATACAAATCCATATAATGTTAAAAACAATTATAATTTTTATACAGAAATTTGTTATTATTATTATTATTATTATCATTGTTATTTTGGCTGGTTCAGGCTGACTTAAATGTGGGTGTGGGGATTGAACCGCCATCCCCCGTGCCTTACTAGGAATGCCAGTACAGATGCTTAAACCATTAAGCTAACCCAAAATCCTCCTACACATAAATTTAGAAATCAGACATATACAACATTGAACCAGTACAATCCTTCTCATTTTGACAATTCAAATATATTATCACTTCTGTGTCTATAACACCAAAATCACTTTTGAAGAATCATGAATATTACAGTAATCATTTTAATCATACTAAATGAGAATACCTTACCTTTGTTCTCTCATGATGTTATGGGAGATCTACGTTAAAGTAAAAAAAAAATTAAAGGAAAATATAAAATGGGAAGTACAGGTCAAATGTCTAATAAAAACACCTAGGTGGTCATTGCTATGTATTAACTGTCTCTCTTGAAGCACACAGCCTTGCCATCTTTGGGCATGTTTTACAAGAGAAAGAACTGAAGAGTACATAATGGAAGAAAACAGTGTGAGATAAATAATCTGTTCTTTGTGTAGATAATGCAAATAACCATCTGCAGAAACAATTAACATGCATGACACACTTAGTAGGTAATAGTTAATAATGTCATTGTCACTCTTAACACAATACCTTTGTCTCTGAGATTTTTTAATTTTAAAATTACACTAAATATACCACACAAACAAGTTAACTTAAGTATGAAGTGAATTGTGTATGCAAATAACTTGGTACCCTGAAGTATATAAACAAACAATAAGATTTGGTTATAATATTGAATATTATAAACATATTGGAATTAATGAAAGGTACAGAATTGTTTTAAGTAGATCTATTACACTTTCCTTGGATTCCCCTCAGCATGTCTCTGACACTATTTACACAAACTGTTACATCATTAGTGAATGGAGGTGACTGTCTTGGCTGTCTTGCTGTCACTGCACCTCGGTCTGATATGCACACGAGCAAAGAAGAAATATTGAGAGCAGCATTCAACCTTGTCCCTTCTCCAAATGGCATGTCATCTCATGAGCTGATATTTCTCAGCTTACTTCACACATCAATGTCTTAGTTATAAAGGGTAATAGTGTCCTGTGCATCAGTGGCTGTTGTTCTTTGCTTCACGTGACAGTCATAGCTCCCACTGTGTTTTACCATGATAATTTTGTCTTAAGCACCTCTATTAAATGCATACCATTTGCCTTCTGTTTTGCTGTTAAGAAGAGATGCTCATGAATATCTCCACTCAGAATAAAGCTTGAAGAATACACAAGAATTTATGCCCCTTAATCATATGTCAGATATTACAACAATAACAAAAAAACCTCATACACTTACATACAATCTATTTTTTTTTAATTTACCAGGGTAAAGAAGTTAAACAAATTCAAAAATATGTTAATAATTTTCAACTAATATAATGTCAATATTAACAACATGACAAATCAAAACAATGTGACCGAATTTGTTCTACTGGGCCTCACAGAAAACCCAAGGATGCAGAAAGTTATATTTGCTGTGTTTTTGCTCATCTACATCATCTCCATGGTAGGAAATGGGCTCATCCTTCTCACCATCATACTCAGCCCCTTACGGAAGGCCCCCATGTACTTTTTCTTGGCCCACCTCTCCTTTACTGATGCCTGCTACTCCTCAGTCAATAACCCAAAACTGATTGCAAATTCATTTCATGAAAAGAACACCAGCCCGTTCAACGCATGTATGACCCAAGTCTTTGCAGAACATTTTTTTGGTGGGGCTGAGATCATCCTGCTGACCGTGATGGCCTATGACCGCTTTGTGGCCATCTGCAAGCCCTTGCACTATGTAGCCATCATGAACTGGAGATTGTGCAGCTTGCTCGTGGGTGTGTCCTGGGTGGGCGGCTTTCTTCATGGAGGCATACAGATCCTCTTCCTCTTGCTGCTTCCATTCTGTGGCCCGAATGTCATAGATCACTTCATGTGTGATCTCAACCCTCTGCTCCAACTGGCCTGCACTGACACCCACACTCTGGGGCTCTTTGTTGCTGCCAACAGTGGTTTCATGTGTCTGTTAAATTTCCTGCTTCTTTTGGTCTCTTATGCATACATTCTCTGCTCCTTGAAGACGCACAGTGCAGAGGGGAGGCAGAAAGCCCTCTCTACCTGTGTGTCCCACATCACAGTTGTTGTCTTGTTCTTTGTTCCCTGCATATTTGTGTACATGAGACCTGGAACAACTCTGCCTATTGACAAAGCAATTACCATTTTCTACACCATGATAACTCCCATGCTAAATCCTTTGATCTATTCTTTAAGAAATACTCAGATAAAAAATGCTATTAGGAATTCATTTGTTAAGAAAGTTCTACCAGGTGCCAAATGAATGTTAGATTTTAGAGTTGATTTAAAGAATGGAAGGTTGGAAAGGACTTTTTTTTTCTTTTCTAATAAAAAGTGCAGACCACATAAAAATAGTTTTATTTTCATTTTTGTTTCTTGAATGGGGTCTCATTATGCAGATTGGCTTCATGGTGATCCTCCTGTTTTCAGCCTCAGCTTTGTTGGAATTACAGGAGTTTGTTACTGTTGTCGGATGCTGTTATAGCCTCAGCATACCCCAGGGGTAGAGATGGTCCTATATGTGGTACCAGGGAACAAACTCTGGCATCTGCACTTGCTAAAGCAGGAGTTTGATCTGCTCAGCTATTTCACAGGTCCTGAGATATATTTTCTTTCATATATTTGTATTAAATTTGTAGGAAAAAACTAAACAAGATAACTAAAGAACATTGTATGTTGGAAAAATTCCACTCAATTAACAGCTTATTTTTTTTTTTGTCTTCATCTGTATTAGTAGATTTATAGACTTACCTTCTAAAGATAAAGAATTATGCTAATAGTTTCTCTTAGTTCATTGTAAAACAGTATTTGAGCTAACATGACTTGGAGAATCTTACAAACCTATTTGTTTTATTTTATTTTATTTTGAAGGGAAAAATCTTAAAAAATAACTATTTCATAGCATATTAATGGGTGAGTTTTATTAAGTAAAGCTATGCATATATTTGGTACTGATTACTTTAAAGATAACAATATCCAATGTATTAAATATTCTTCTCTTATTTTTCTTAATACAACGTGTTAAGAATTTTCCTGATTTACTTTTTTCGTAAAACATAAGTAAACTGTATAATCAAATGTTACTGTTGAGAAATGACATGTACAAGATCCTTGCAGCTATGTTCACTTTATTCTATAAAGAACTGACGTCAGAGGAATTCTCAAAACATACACTGTGTTGAGTTAGGACCCATGATTTAGCTGATTTTTTCAGACCACAGTCTTTACTACCATGTTCCCTAGGTGAGGTATTAAAGGGATTTATAATCCAGCCTGGTCCTTATAAATTTTGAGAGAACAATTTTGTTGGGAACATTGCACATGGCAGAGGATCATTTATCCAAAACATCTAAACATATTTATCTCTATCCTTGTGATTTTACATGTGCAATTGATGGTCCTGGATTTCCAGAACCTTTCTACTATCTGTGATGTTTATGCTTAGGTATGATCACACTTTGCTTGAAAAGTAGAATAGAGGAGTAGAGGGCTCAGTTCAGGTTGTGATCCCATGGGACACAGCTTGCGGAACTGGTCTGGCTGCCTTAGCTCTGCTGGAGGCCTCTACTCCACTTCCCAGGGCTATGAACTAATTGCTGCTCTTCCAGTTCACCACTGACCATCACAACCCTGCATTAGAGCTAAATGTGAATGAGCTGAGTCTTTTGAAACAATGGATGAAATGAACCTCTCCCCCTGTGCTGAACATGCTGTGTAGCTTGACTAAATGGCAACAGAGCAGTGTTCTCATTTCTGTCATTTTACCGTACTGTGTGTGTTGTGGAGCCTTTGAAACTGGTTTCAAAAACCATTTGAAAACTTGTAGATATGAAAGCCAGAGTAGGTCTGCAGTGTCATAAGAAGAGCTCATACATGGTGATGCTTGTAGATTAAACAACCAGAGTGCTGACGGGTATATGAAAAGGGTGTGTCAGGAGCAGTGGGTTTTAGGTAGAAATGAAGTCTCTGCTGGCAGTGACATTCTTGGGAAAAAGAATGGGAATTAGAGTAAGATGTTTACATTGTTTGAATTTGTACTGGAAGATTGAGATCAAGATTAATAGTCTTATGTCATGAAGAAACATTAAAAACATTGATAGTCCTTGTAAAGAAGTATATAATAAGAATTGGTGGCAAAAAGTCAAAGGAAAAAGTTAAATTAAAAAAAAAACTTAAACATTAACCACAAATTAACTGTCTATAAGTTGTACAATTTGTGGCCAAGAGATGTGTAGTTCCTAAAAATAGTGACATAATAAAGTCAAGAGCTTTATACAGGAGCACTGAAAGAAGCATTGAAGGAAGCTCAAAAATCAGAAGAAATCCACGGTTTATTTGCTGAGGTAAAACAAACAAACAAACAAACAAACAAACAACAAACATCATGGTGACATTGGAGAGAAGAGTTCTTGAGCCTCTCTCAAGAAAGTCTCCCAGCGCCGGGTGTGGTGGCGCACACCTGTAATCCCTGCACTTGGGAGGCTGAGGCAGGAGGATTGGTGCAAGGTCCAGACCAGCCTGGATTACAAAAGTGAGCTCAAGGCCAGCCTGAACTTCATATCGAGACCCTGCCTCAAAAAGACAAAAAAAAAAAAAAAAAAAAAAAAAAAAAAAAAAAAAAAAAAAAAAACTC
>PVJA010035896.1:0-21527 GCA_004027025.1 Myocastor coypus | reverse complement strand
TTTTTTTTTTTTTTTTTTTGTTGGGACCAGGGTTCAAACTCACGACCTTGCACTTGCCCAGCAGGCACTTGTGCCTCGGAGCTATCTCCCCAGCCCCAAGAAATCATTTCTTGAGTCACTTCTAAATTCCTCTTGCTTGCCAGGCGTGGTGGCTCATGCCTGTAATCCCAGCACTCAGGAGGCTGAGGCAGGAGGATTGGTGCGAGTTTGAGACCAGCGTGGGCTACAAAAGAGAGCTCAAGACCAGCCTGAACTGCACAGTGAGACCCTGTCTCAAAATAAATAAATAAATAAATAAGTAAATAAATATTTTTTTAAAATTAAAAAATGTATTTGTAGGGTCTCACTACAAAGATCAGACTTGTAGTGATCCTCCTGCTTTTAGCCTCCTACATGCTGGGATTACAGGTGTGTGCCACCATGCCCAGTCTCAATTGTCTTCTCAGCATGGGCCACCCAGTCCCTGTGCCTGCTTTAGCAAAACTCAGGCAAATTTACACAGGATAGTCCAATGCCTGAGCCTGCTGTCAGTCCTTTATATATTTAAAGACACTGCTTAGCTTATAACTAAGTTTTCTTGAAAGTAAGCCCCCTTCATCCCCACCCAGGTCTTTCAACTATTTCTAATGTAGATTCCTTTCTTATCCTGGTTTTTCCACATATAACCCCCTCCCCCCAAGATGCTCTGTATTTGACTTAAACTATGAAGCCCAATACACCCTGAAGTTCCTCAGATGGGTGCATTTGAGGAGATTAAGTCAGAAAGCCAGATTTTGCTTTTTAGCTTTTACAACCAAGCAGTTATACTTGTGACAGGATATTCAAAGCATTTGTCTGAGGGGCTGGGGAGATTGCTCCGAGGCACAAGTGCCTGCTGGGCAAGTGCAAGGTCGTGAGTTCGAACCCTGGTCCCACAAAAAAAAAAAAAAAAAAAGCATTTGTCTGAAATTATAACAAATACAAAATTTGAAAGCCAAGCCATCATAAAGGAAATGGTTGTGAGTCTGTTCCTTGATTTTTGGACTCTGAGGTCACATTAGGCAGATATGGAGTGGAGATGGGATCTATTAGGTTTCTTTGGCACTGTTTGTTCATTCCCCTCACAGTGGGGAAGTGAGGGGCAACTTGCTGTTTCCTTCTCCAGGCTCATGAGAGAAGCACCCCAGGAACCACCCAGAGAGGTCTGAAGCGTCCTGCTGCAGTTAGGAGTTGGTACAGGGATAGGGGCCTGACTTAGGTCTGAGAAAGTGAGTTCTGGCTGTGGGCTAGAAGAGCCTACTTTGTGGCCCATGATATTCTTAAGTGACAGGCATATACATGTCACAAGAGAAGAAGGACTGGCATGGGGTTGTTCTGCTTTCTGTATAAGACCAGCAGGAGTGGTAGCCAGAGGCACCAGAAAGCTGGATTAGTGTCTAGGTTCCTAGGAACCGAGGCAAGAGGTGCAAATGTGCACCTGGAAAATACACATCTCCCTAGAGTACAGAATGACAGGAAATCAGCTCCCAGGGGGAAGATTAAACATCTCCATAAAGTCCACAGAAATGCTCAGGGGAGAAAGTTTGTGCGAGTCACCTGCCAAGCTCAGAGAGCTGCCAGCCAAACAGGAACTTTCTGTCCCCTTCCTCACCATCTTGGCTCCTAATCTACCTTGGCTTAGCTGAGGCTGAAAAGAAAACCAATTCTAATGCAAATAAAAGGAAAGCTGGAAGGGAAGACAGGGAGGAGAGGGGAAGTAGTGGGCAGAGAGACAAGTCTGTTAGTCCAGCTCCCTCCTGAGGTCTGGGCTTCACCTAAATGCAGGACAGAAACTTAACCTTGAGTAAAGACTAAAGGTCTAATGAACATCTAGACTGGCATTCAAATTTATAAGTTGAAACTATGCCTGTGGCCCAAAGTCACTGCAGGACTCTCCACCACTGATGAACAGAAAGATCACGGAGCTTTGTAAACTTTAATCACACATGAAGCACGCAGGACTCCTCTGCAAACAATGATTTGATTCAATTCGTTGGGGCTGCGGTGGGGCCCGAGATTCTTAAGTTCTACTGAGTGTCTACTCCTTGCCAGTGTTGCTGGTCCTTGGGTCACACTGAATGGCAGGGCACTGTGAAAGGGGAATAAACCGAATGCACTGTGAATGCACCATGAAAGATAAAACCTGCAGCTAGATCATGCCATGAACTGGGATTCCAGCATACCAGTTACCTGCTTCCTTTGATATTTACAATAGCATTATTAAAAAATGGAGTGTTTATGTGGAAAAAGTCATACTATGTGTGACAATGTTGGATTCTAGCTTCAGGCCCCATCCCTCTGCCCACTGAGTCAGTGGGAATAGAGGTAGCCCTGCTTAATTATTTGGTGTGCACTGTTCAGAATCTTTTATAAGATCTAAGCATAAGATTATACGGACAAGACTCAGAGCAGAATCCACTCCCGCTGTATTAAGAAGGAAGGACTTTGCTACATGGTGCATGGCAGCTTCAGAGGGGCTGGGAAGTGTGAAGAAACAGACTCCAGTCTGTGCTGTCAGCAAAGTCTTCTGATGTCAGTCCACTAAGCAACGTGCTGCCTCTCCAGTGATCAAAACCAGTCTGGGCTCACTCAGGCCCTGCCATGATCGGGAAACTTCCACTGCTGGGGCACCAGGACATAGCCCTGCTGTTGTCTAAGAAATGGACACTTGGGGCCCTGCCTCAAGACTATAAAGCGTAGACTGGTTGCCACCAGGGAAAAACCAAAACCTGCCTAGGCCAGATTTCTGAGTGACTTGGGCTGCAGAAATGCCTGAGTCATGTGCTGGGCGAGGGCTTCTGAGCTGGGCAGAGCAGATGTGTCAGAGATACTCAGCACACAGCTGCAAAGAAGTCTCAGGCCATAACACACTCTGCAGCTCAGAAAGGCACCCAACAAAGTCAGGAGTGGGTGTTGACACCACCTACATAGACAATAAAGAGGTAAGTGCTAGGAGCTTGCTGCTGGAAAGGACCTAGAGACATGGCCCAACTGGATGCTTTAGAGAAAAGGAGTGATATCCAGGGAAGTTGCTATTTGTTGATATTGGGGTAGAAACAGAACTCAAATCTTTTACATGGAGCTCACGTGTTTAAGCAGTCAGGTATATATGTATGTATGTATATACGTATGTATTGAGACAAAGTCTGGTTATGTAGTTCAGCTATCCACAAACTCACAGCAATCCTCCTGCCTCAGCCTCTCAAGGGCTGGGTTTACAGGTGTGAATCACCACAGCTAGTCTAGAAGTCGGGTAATAATGAGTAGCCTCACTGAGTTGGTTGCCTATAAACCCACAGGAGAGGGTGGGTGCTTTCATCTATGAGGTACCTCTTTGTTCCCCAACTTATTGGAAGGCCATCTTGAGGTCCAACCTACAGAATCTTGTTCTTATCTATTTTCAATTGTTTTGTTAACTTAATAAGACAATTGTGGATCCAATGGAGGCCCTCTGACACATGAAAGTCTGCATATTTTTTATGCCCTAATTCTAATCATTTTTTAGATAAAGTTGAATAAAACAGATAAGAGAATGGGTGCAGGACACATACCTGGGATCCTTGTGACTCAGGAGATGGGGAAGTCCACCGTGGAGCAGCCAGGTCTGGTGAGGGGCTCCTTGGGGTGGGGAGGTGGGGAGGCGGACACAGGACTCTGCAGGGTTCCAGGGCAGTTCAATACACAATGAGGGATGGAGTGTCACTGATCCATGTCACACCCTTTGGATACAACTGTTTAACAGAGTACCAGCCTACTTTATTGTTCTACTATCGAGCTCATAATTGTTTCCCAGGCCTTCAAGGGAGAGCTGCGAAAGCCAACATCAGTGCAGTGGGTAAGCATTCCCCTACTTTGGCAGCTAGACACTCTTGTCAGCAAGCAGGCTATTTGGAAGCTGGTGTGGCACAGGCCTGTAGCCCTAGCACGTAGGAGGCTGAGGCAGGAGGGTCATTGTGAACTCAGAGCCAGCAGGGGCTACACAGTGAGTTCAAGGTCAGTCTGAACTATATACATAAACAACTTGGTATTGGGGCCAGCCCATTCTAGCTGGGCAAGACCATGAGCAAGCTTGTGCTGGCACCTAGTGGACGCCGCTGCCTTTCACAAACATTAACAAGCCAGTCCTGCAGTCATTTGTTCCAGAGCATCATTTTCTCTGGGCACAGTGACAAGTATAGCAGGTGAGGCTAATCATGTAGCACCTTTGTGGTCACAGCAAGGCCCCCTGTGGAAGGGTCCTGGGGACACAAAGGCAGGGAGGGACAGATGGAGCCTCTTCTCCTGGCAGGGGCTACAACTCCCAGTGGTCATCTGACAGAGGCTGGGGCAGCATCACTGAATGTGAAGCCAAGATAGCCTGTGAAATCTCGAGAGAAACTCGTTTTTCCCAGACACCCCTGGGACACAAGTCCCTTACCTGTGCTTTTGTTTCACTGTTCTCCATCTTTCTGTTGTCCTAGCTCCATCTCTTACTCCTTTTTCATTTTTAACAAAGGGAAAGATCTGACTCAAATGTCACCTCTTCTGAAAACCCTTCCCTGTTTCTTCTAGCCAATTCTTTCTTCACCTGAGCCCCCCAAACACTTTTTAAAAATATAGTGCTGGGAATTGCACTCATGCCTAGGGCCTTCACAGCTGAGCTCCGGCCCTAGCCCTTTAATTTTATTTTGAGACAGGGTCTTTCTATGTTGCTGAGTTGTGTACCAGGCTGGGCTCAAACTTGTGTTCTTGTCTCAGCTTCCCACAGGGCTGGGATTTTAGGTATGTTCCCAGCTTGGCACTTTGTTTTGACTGTCAATTTAATACATACTTTGGTTCTGAATACCTTCGTATACAAAGAGGAAAATTGAGGCTAATTGCTATTTTAGTCTGTGCTGTGACTTTAGCACATTGACCACAAACTAAAAAGCTGACATAAAATCCAACAGGGTTTCCTTTAAATTTTTTTTTTTTTTTTGTGGGACCAGGGTTCAAACTCACAACCTTGCACTTGCCAGGCAGCCCCTTGTGCCACAGAGCTATCTCCCCAGCCCCTCCTTTAAATTTTTTTTTAAAGAGTCATTGCTTGGGGATTGTGTATAAGTACTTCTATTGAACTTCCAAATTTAGGGTTTTCTGTCCTCTTGTTGGATAAATTTCAAGTCTTTCCATCTTCAATATTTGTCACTAATTCATTTAAATTCTCATTACTAGAAATTGGGGCAACTCAATTACTGGCAGGAAGTGAGCCAGAAGCAGAATGAATAACTTTTTGGAAGTGGTAAGGTAGTAGATATGAGACATACTGAGAGGAAGGAGCTGGGGAATACAGCTTTTTGATTTAGAAATAGTGAGGATGGGGCCAGTGAGATGGCCTTGCGGCCTAAAGTGCCTGCCTGCTTAGGAAAGTTTAGGCAACTGTCAGGACCACAGGTGCTGTGCCAGCCCCACCCCCAGGGCAGGCTGAGCCGGTCATTACACAAACAAATAAATAAAGTTTTTTTGAAAAATAAAATAGAGGGGCCTGGTGGGATGGCTCAGTGATCTAAAGTGCCTGCTTGGGAAAGCTTGGGTGGCTTCAGGGACGGAGGTTCCATCCCTGGCACCACATGCTGCGCCAGCCCTGCCCTCAAGGCAGGCTGAGCTGGCCATAAAAATGAGTGAATAAACAAACAAAGGTTCTGAAACAATAAATAAATAAATAAATAAAATAAAAAATTCTTTAAAAAAATAGAATGCTGGGCGTGGTGGTGTACACTTGTAATCCTAGCACTTGGGAGGCTGAAGCAGGAGGATCTGCGGGAATTCGAGACCAGCCTGGGCTACAAAAGCAAGCTCAAGGCCAGCTTGAACTGTGTAGCTAGATCCTGTCTTAAAAAGACAAAAAAAGAAGAAAAAAAAAAAGAAAAAAGAGTGAGGACAGCCCAATAGTTTGTAGGGCTTCTGGTGTGCAGTTTAATATCTTTAGGAAATGTTAGAACAAATGCTATTGGCCTTGTCCTTTTGGATGGGGACACTGAAGTGCTGAGTTATGGTTATGCTTGGGCCATGGTGTCATTTAACCAACACACAACAGAACCAGAGTCAAGGTCTCAGGACCTGTGTGTTCAAGTCCACAGCTCTTTGCCTGCAACATGCTGGACTACATGTGCTCTGAAGGACACTGGGAAGGGACCTGTGGCCATTCTCTGCATATTGTTTGTGTGGCAAAGCATGGAAGGAGAAGGGTTGTGCAAAAGGCAACCCAGCAAATGAGACATGGAATGGGGAACATCCGTGGTCTCCCTGGCCCCACTCATTTGACTCGGTTTATCAGGACTCCCTGTTTACCAGTTTCTCCTCGAGCCAAAAAAGGAACTGAGAGCGAGACCTCAGTATCACTAACTGATTCCCGCTCCAGCAGTTCTCAGAAGGACACAGCAGGATGTGATGAACTTGCAAATGTCGGGGTGGGGGCTGGAAGTCAGGCAGGGAGAAGTGTCTAGTCAGATGACCAAGCTGTCCCTGCACGGTGGGTGCTTCCACTACAGCCAGGCACCCTGGTTCCAGGGTTCTGTGGAACCAAATATTGAGAATGGGTGTCCTTCCAGGGAAAGATGACACATCTTATGAAGACACAGACCTCTGGATTAATAAGTGGACTTCCAGATGTGGCTGTGGCCAGACAGATGGTTGCAATCCTTTCACCCTTAGTTTTCATGGCTGTCATGTTTTTATTTAAAGATTATTTATTTATTTCTCTTAAACCTCATTTATTTGTGTTATGGCCGGCTCAGCCTGCCCTGGGGTGGGGGTATGCAGCATGTGGTGCCAGGGATGGAGGAATGGTCGCAGCACTTGCCTTAAGTTTCCTTTGCAGGCGCTTTAGACTACCGAGCCATCTCGCTGGCCCTGTCATGTTTTTAGACAGGCTGTACCTAGTGATTCATTTCATTTAATAGCTTCCTCACCAAATGTTATGGTTTGTGCCTAATTGTCCCCCCAAAGCCTCCTATAAGTCGTGGGATAGATGTGGCTGGAGAAGCAGTGAGTGGATTGATAGGTGGGGCCAGAGGGCCAGGGCAGAGTTCAAGGGGCAGGGCCAGAAAGGCTGGAACCATTAAACTGGCAGCATGAGTCCCCTCCCAGGCCTACAGCCTCTCTTAGCGATGTGGAGCCCATTATCCTGGACACGGCAGTGCCTCAGCCTCGCCTCCAGACCCTGTAGCATGAGGCTGTGGTGTCTGGGATTCAGGCCACCACCGGCAGAGAGGAGGTGTTTAGAGAAGACAAGCACTGACCCTTTTTCCTGAGCAAATAAAGCTCCAAGGTCTTGCTAGGTAGTTCAGGCTGTTTGGAACTATGAAACTCCCGGTAACTGTGAGCTAAATAAATCTTTCCCTCATTTTGAGTGTTAGGTATTTGTCCCAGCAATGAGAGAAGAGCAACTAAGACGCCAAAGTATCTGTAATCATCTCTCCTGGCCACTCCTACCACAGTTGCAGCCACCAGTCCTGCAATGCTTTTGAGCTGCCTCTGGCACAGTAGTGTAATTTAGGATGTCTTTCTCCCACTCACAAGACACAATAGTAAGTTATTTATTTATTTAGTTAGTTATGTTTATGTTATGGCCAGCTCAGCCTGCCCTGGGGGTGGGGCTGGTATAGCATGTGGTTCCTGGGATGAAATCATGGTCCCTGTGGTTGCCTAAGCAGGCACTTTAGACCACTGAGCTATCTCGCCAGCCCAATAAGCAAATTCTTACTTGCCCCATTTCCCCAGTATGGCTACATTTATTTTATGGATGAAGGAACTGAGACTGGGAGATAGCAAATAACTTTGTAAGATAAGGGACCACACAGTTAAGTGTAGTCAGAAACTGAGATTTAGACCTAGGTTTTCTCTGGCTTCAGACACTGGCCTTCAAAGACTGTGCTAAGTCTGAATTAATCACTTTCCTAAGTACCCACGTTTTCATTCATAAATAGGTAAAGTAATAGAATTGTTATGATCGTCCATTCATGGGGTTGCTTTTGTTCAGTGTGTTCTTTGGAAGTCTCCCAGTTCAGTTCCTGTGCATCTTCATTACTGCTCAAGATCTTAGGTTCCCTTAAGAACACAGCTGTGGCTGGGCCTGGTGGTGCATGCATGCCTGTAATCCTAGCACTTGGGAATTTGAAGCAGGAGGATCAGGAATTTATAGCCAGCCTGGACTACACGGTGAAACCCTGTCTTAAAAAATCAAAACTAAACAAACAAACAAAGGAAAAGAATTCTGAAAATTGTCACTTACCCATACCTCTTGGGTTTAGGAAATAGAAAAGAGGAACTTGCCTTTGGATCATTGAGGGGAGGTAATGGGACAAAATAGGGGAAATCTCACTGCTGATTGTGCAATTCAGATGCGCACTTACAGTAAATATTCTTAGAGGTGGTAGTTTTAAATCATATGACTGTTTTCAGAAACTAAAATAATCTTGAGAAGTAACAAAAGAATGAGAAGGCTGGATGAAGTGTATCATCACATGATCAACCATGCTGCATAAAATGGGTACTTGCTCAAAGTATAAACCATCACACATTTGACCACTTAGTAATCATAAGAAAAATTCTCTTAGGCTGGGGAGATAGCTCAGTGGTCTAAGTGCCTACCTGGCAAGTGGAAGGACCTGGGTTTGATCCCCAGTACCACATGTCAGTACCACTGACATGCCAGCTCAGATGCCTTGCAACCCCAAAACTGGGTGTGGTGACACATGCCGTAATCTCAGCACTAGGGAAGCTGAGACAGGAAGATCATTATGAATCCAAGCTGCATAGTGAGACCCTATACCGAATAAATAAGTAAATAAAAGATTAAAAGATTTTTCTTTTTTTTTTTTTTTTAGGACCGGGGTTCAAACTCACAACCTTGCACTTGCCCAGCAGGCACTTGTGCCTTGGAGCTATCTCCCCAGCCCCTAAAAGATTTTTCTTAATCAGTATTTATCTAGGTTGCAGGCTCCAGGACATAAAGTTAGTACTACACAAAAGTCAATTGTATTCCTATACATTGATAATGAGCCTGCCAAGAGTGAACTCAAGAAAACAGTTCCATTCAGAATAGCTTGAAAAAATTAAATATCTAAGAATCAACCTAATTAAGCAGGTAAAAGATTTCTATAAAGAAAGTCACAGAATTATCAAGTAAGAAATTGAGGAAGATAGGAGAAAGTGGGAAGATGTCCCTTGTTTTTGGACTGGGCAGAATTAATATTATTACAATGGTTATGTTATCAAAAACAATCTATAGATTCCATGCAATTCTTATGCCAATAACAATTTTTTTTTTTTTTTGTCTTTTTGAGACAGGGTCTCGCTATGTAGTTCAGGCTGGCCTTGACCTCTCTTCCATAGCCCAGGCTGGTCTCGAACTCGCACCGATCCTCCTACCTCAGCCTCCCGAATGCTGGGATTACAGGCGTGCGCCACCACGCCCGGCTAATAACAATATTTTTTAAGCAGCTAGGAACATCAGTGCCGAATCTCACCTGAAATCAGAAAAAACAGAACAGAGTGGCCAAGGCAACCCTGAGCAAGACAGACCACTGTTGGAGATTGCACTATACTGGCCTTCAAGTGGTGTTGTAAAGCTATAGCACGAAAACAACATGGTACTGACACAAAAACAGAAATGTAGACCAATGGAAGAGAGGATGAAAACAAACCTAAGGACTGGCCTACAGCCAGCTGATCTTTGACAAAGGGGCCCAAAAATTGTAGTTGGAAAAAAGACAGGCTGTTTAACAAATGGTGCTGTGTTGCCGGGCGTGGTGGCGCACACCTGCAATCCCAGCACTCGGGAGGCTGAGGCAGGAGGATTGGTGCGAGTTCAAGATCAGCCTGAGCTACAAAAGTGAGCTCAAGGCCAGCCTCAACTGCATAGCGAGACCCTGTCTCAAAAAGACCAAAAAAAAAAAAAAAAAAAAAAAACCAAATGGTGCTGTGAAAACTGGAGCCACACACAGAGAACTGAAACTCTATGCCTATCTCCACCCTGTATGAAAATCAAGTCAAAACAGATTGAAGACCTAGATATGAACCAGAAGCTCTGAAACTGTTGGAAGACAATACAGGGGAAACATGAGAAGTCCTAGGTGTGGCAAAGGCTTTCTGAAAACACAGGGAATAATGTCAAGAATCAATAAACGGGATGATATCAAATTAAAATTTCTGCACAGCAAAGAAAACAATTGATTTCATGGTTTATTTTTAGATGTATCCCTAGAGCCTTGCGCAATCCTAAGTGGAGATTTTTCAGAAGAAGTATGATTTAGAGTGTGTGATTGATTCATGGTGTGAGCCTGGCATTAAGGGTGCATGATTTCTAAATCCACTGACAGGTCTGGCATCACGCAAACCCCAGTAGCCCAGACAGAGTGGTCGATGAAGGGAAAGAAAGCTGCTAAGTCTCTTGCTCGCTCGCTGTCCCACTTGCTACGAACTGTCTTTCTTCTGTGATGCATGCCAGCTGTGTCACCCTGCTTATAGGCAACTGATTAGGGCCTGAAACCTCTACAAACTGTCATCCAACAACATTTCTCCTTTAACTGTGTTTTTTGTTTGTTTGTCCTCCTCTGAGTATCAGGTATTTTGTCTGAACAATAAGAGACAAGTAACTAAGACAAGACACAACCCACTGCATGGGAGAAAACATCTGCCAGCTACTCTTTTGACAGAACACTAACATCTAGAATATACAAAGAACTTAAAGAAGTTATGTAATGAGATGTAATGTATGTAAAGAAGTTATGTAAATGAGATGTTACAAGTCATAAAGCAATGAGCCAAATAAAAAAGTGGGCTAATCCACTGAACAGGTACCTCTCAGAAGAAGTTCAAGTGGCCAAGAAAGTACACAAAAACTTGTTCAGCATCTCTAGCCATCACAGAAATATAAGTTCAAACTACATTGAGATTCCAATCTTACTCGAGTCAGAATAGTGATCACCAAGGATAGAGAGGCAATGACCCTATGAGGATGCAGTGGGGATGCGCAGAGCCCTCTTACATTGTTGGAACTCGTACAGGTCTACGGAAACCACGATGCTATTTCCTTGGAAGACTAAGAATAGAAACACCATTTCACATAGCTGTTCTGCTTTTGGATGTGTTCCTGAAAGAATTAAGATGGCTCATTACAGTGTTACATGCATGCCCATGTTTACAGCAGTGCAATTCATAATAGTCAATATGTGAAAACAGCCTAGATGCCTGCCAACAAAGGAATGGGTAAAGGAAATGTGGTACATGCATGCAACAGAATATTACTCAGCCATCAAAAATACTAAAATATCACTAGCAGGAAAAGTGGATGGGACTAGACACTACTACCTTCACACTACTACCTTCAGAATCAGAAAGTTAAATATCACATGAAATGTAGAAATGAAATTAGTCAGAATCAGAAAGTTAAATATCACATGAAATGTAGAAATGCATAAGTTAATAAATACTTTTTTAATCTGGAGAGGAAACTAGGAAGTAGACTTTTGAAGATGGGGAAGGGTACAAGTGGGAGAGGAAAAAATGAGGAAGGGTGGTAATGAGATTGAAACTGATTAAAATATAAAAACCCCACAGATAACTTCCTCAAGTAAATCACATTATCATGTAATATTAATATATACTAATACCAAAGTGCTGACTAGAAAAAAAAAGAAATAAAGAAAAGACTGGAAGCTCTTTGCTAATTAGAGAATTACAAATGCAGTTGTGCATACATATATATGCCTACATATGTACCTATCAATTCTAAGACTAGCGGTCTCTTCTTGTCTCCTTTTCCTGGCCACTTTGAAGACAGCACTTTCTTCCATGAGCATAACACCTTGCTTTTCTTGCAGGCTACTGTATTTTCATTTTTCCATAATTACGAATGTGCATAGTTTGCAAAAGTGCAAATAGCGCCGTCTAGTGGTTAAGAACACAATTACAGAAGCTGTTAAATCCACTTTCTTACTTGGGGTATCAGGTGTAGCACGGAGTTAACCTCAGTAGATAGTGAGATCCAGATCGACAGGGTCTGACGCCTACATTCTCCAAGGAGCTCACAATCATTTCAGCAGCTGAGGAAAGACAGCTCACTTACAAAAGAAAACTAATGATGAGAAAATGGTTGGGATAATAAAAATGTCAGTAGATGAACCCTTAATTTTGTATTTTCTTCCCAGAATGTAAATACTTGCATCCACAATTGCTAACAATAACTTTAATAAATAAAATATACATAAAAAACAAGTGTATCACATCTAATACATATGCCTTCCACGATTAAGTCATCTTCCAGAAATAATCAGTTAGCAGATATATATATCTTTCAATAGTTTTTATAAAGATATGTACATGTAGACTGAAAATACATGAGCTCAGCTATTGTTAGTTTTTTTTTTCTTGTTTCAGAATTTTTTGTTTGTTTATTTATTTATTTATTTTTATGGCCAGCTCAGCCTGCCCTGAGGGCAGGGGTGGTGCAGCATGTAGTGTTGGGGATCGAACTGCGGTCCATGAAGCCACCTAAGCTTTCCTAAGCAGGCGCTTTAGACCACTGAGCCAGCCTGCTGAGCCCCAGCTATAGTTACTTTTGTAAGCCAGTTTTTTTTTTTTTTTTTCCAGAACTGGGGTTTGAACTCATGACTTTGCACTTGCCAGGCAGGCATGTATGCCATAGAGCTGTCCCCCCAGCCCCTTGTAAGTCACTTTTTAAAGAAACTTTATAACAGAGGTAACAGGTTATATGTATGTTACCTGTAGAACTCAGGGCCTTGGTGCTGTGCTATTGCCCAGTCCTCTTATTTATTTATTTATTTAATCTGGAAACACCATCCTGCTAAATCACTAAGCTGTCCAGAGTGGACTCAGTCTTGTGATCCTCGAGCTTCAAACCCCAATGTTGGAATTATGGGTCGCAGTACATCCAACTCTTGTTACCCTCTTAATAGTTAATATTTCATTGCCCAGGAAAAGTAACTCAGCCAGTCTACTATTTTAGCTGCTTCTAGTTTTTTATTATTATAGACAACTGATGTTGAACTGGTAGATATCAAGAATTCCTTAAGTTTCTTGAGGTTCACTGATTCATCAGGACTCCAGGACCTCAAAAGAACTGTTTACAATGTTAAGGTTTTATTATAAGAAAGGGACACATTCAGATCCGCAAAGGGAAAGGGTGCATGGTAAAGCCTAGGAGAAATCAGGAACAGGCCCCAGGTATCCATTCCCAGAAGGGTCACACAGGGAGCGCTGAATGCTCCCGGCAATGATGGGTGACAACATGTTGTGTGAAGTAGGCCACACAGGAAGCACCCTATGTCTGCTGCCAGAGTTTCTACAGTGGTAGTGACACAGGCTTGTATCACCTGCACAACTGACCTTAACTGCTCAGCTTCCAGCCTCTCAGAGGTCACACTGAATGGGGTGGCCTAGGACTGCAGGCGCATAAAAATAGGCCTTTATTATAAGTCACGTTATTAGGATAAACTACCGAGGCAGACTGATACAGCCCGGCCCAGTGGGGCAGCACACGGAAGCAGGTACTCACCGTTCGTCATCAGCATAAACTATGTAGTCCAACTGAAATAGTGTGGGCCAGCAGCTGGCCCAGGGCCAATGCCCCTGGACACTGGCCACTCTTGGGAAGGTGCAGACTTGGTAACAGGTGGTGGCAGAGCCAACCCTTTTCTGCACTGTTGCCCCTTGTGTCTGATGACACTGCCCAGCCCTCAGCTGCCTGGTGACAGGGGTCAGCTTCCACAAATATTCTCCACTGCCTTCTGCCAAGCTCTCCTTAATCTTCTAGCCTCACTCTGCACGTGGGAGCTAGGCATTTCTTTTACTTTTTTTTTCCTCTAATAAGATGGAAAACATCTAAAAGAATGATTAACTTCTCAATTCCTAACCACTGAGCCTCCCTGCAACCCCGCCTTCCCCTTTCCTCTGGTTACCATGGAAGTCACAATCCTTTCCCTGCTCTGGACCACATCCCTCCCCCAGCTTATTCAAGAACTCCCGGGCTGGGGATGCAGTGTGAGAGGAAGTGTTGAGCATGTAAGAGTCCCTGGATTTGGTCCTCAGCCCTGGGAAAAAAATGTTATTTAAAAAAAAAAATCATTTTCTTTGTATCTTTAAATTCTTGGCCCCAGCAGGATGGCTCAGTGGTCTAAAGCGCCTGCTTAGGAAAGCTTGGGTGGCTGCAGGGATGGAGGTTCCATCCCTGGCACCACATGCTGCGCCAGCCCTGCCCTCAGGGCAGGCTAAACCAGCCATAAAAATAAACAAACAGTTCTGAAACAAGAAAAAAAAAATCTTAAAAATAAAAAAAAATAAATTCTTCCCTGAGCCTTTTTGGTACTTCACTGGAACTTTGTTTTGCTGCTTTTAAGACAGGGTCTCACCATGGAGCTCAAGCTGACTCTGAACTCAAGGATCCTCCTGCCTCAGTCTCCTGAGTGCTGGGAATACAGGTATGAGCCATGTCCAGCTTCACCAGAACTTTTAAAAACCTTGTCTTTATCACCAATATTTGTATCTACATTTTCCTTTTGGTACCAGGAATCAAACTTAGGACCTTGCATTTGCCAGGCAGGTGCTGGGCAGCTGAGCTATAACCCCAGCCTCTACATCTATTTTTTTAAAAAATGTATTTTGTACAGGTTCTACAGGGTCTCACTACACAGATAAGACTTGTAGTGATTCTCCCGTTTTCAGCCTCCCAAGTACTAGGATTACAGGCTCCTGCCACTGTTGTTTCACAGAATTCTGGCAAGCTGGAGTTCAAGGCTGCAGACAGCAGTTTCTCCTGCTGCTGCCTGTTGTCTCCTCCCTGGCTTGGGGTGTTAATGGCTAGCATTTGTGTGAACCTAGTGTTAGGCAAATGGTGGAAGTCAATAGAGATTGTAGTCCTCCTTCACTAAAGTAATTATACATATTTCTTAGCCTGCCTTTGGCCCTCAATAAAAGTGAGATGTTTCTGGGGCTCTGGGCTCACTTCTAGAGAGACTAATCTCAGTGAGACCTCTGAAGCTACATTCATTGGGTCCTCTCATTGTTTCTTTTGGCACCAACTCGTAACATACAACATGCTACCATGCCTAGTCTGTCTTAGCGTGCCCTGGGGGCAAGGCTGGTACAGCACACCACCTAAGCAGGCACTTTAGTTTGCTGAGCTACCTGGTTGGCCCTCTACATTTATTTTGAAGAAAGAAACACCTCCCTCATCCTTACATTTCCCTTTAACTTCATACCTCTGTTCTTCTGCAAAGACTAGTCCACACTGGCTCCTCCTTTGCTCTGCTCCCTACTCCTCCCTGTCCCTGGCAATTAGGCTCCCTCTCCCCAGCCCATGCTCAGCAACCACAACCTTGCCGGAACTACTCTCACTAGGATGCTGAAACCTTGTAGTGAAATCTAACGGCAGCTTTTAGTTCTCACCATACAAGCTGTATGATTCATCCTTCGGTTCTGAGATACCAGCTTTCCTTGTTCTCTTTGGCTGTGCTGCAGTTTCCTATTTTCTTTGTTGTTGGTTTTTTTGAGACAGAGTGTCACTAGGTGATCCAACTTGTAGACCTTCTTTTCTCAACCTCCAGGGTCAGAGTGCTGGAATTCCTGCACCATGCTCAGCTTCTTGTAGATTCCTGGCTCTTCCATTTCATTTTTCCCCAGCAACCTCTTCAGTTCTTTTGCATTTCATACTTTCATCCCTAACAATCTGACCAATCCTAGTCTATTTATGTCACTGGCTTGGGCCTGTGGTCCCCATGGCAAAAATAAAAAAATTAAGCTACCTTTTAAAAATAAGTTTGTAAGCTCACTGACTCTCATTGTGGAAAAAAGGAAATTTCAGGATACATCTGCGAAAGAGACACAAGTAGAATTTACTAGGTAAAAACAGGAAAAGTCTTTCAGTAAAAGCAGAAAACAGCCTTTATTGTAAAGCAAGAACAAACAGCTTGCTGGGGGCTCAAAAAGAGTTGCCCCAAAGGGAATCCCAATTAAGGTTTTTATGCAAATCCTTTTTATACCTTTTTAAGGTTTTTGAGTAAAAACCTTAAAAACAAAAAAGACTACATTGTTAAAATTATCCATGTAGACACAACAAAGGCATTCTTTTATTCTCTTTTAGGCTGGGGATCAAACTTAGGACATTGCGTTTGCCAGGCAGGCGTTTGTGTCTCTAAGCTACATCCTCGGCTTCAACAAAGATATTCTTTAGAGGAGTAAGGATATCTTGGGCTGGGTAAGGAAATTTTGCACTCTAGCAAGGTCACTGAGCCTGGCCTTAATCCCCGACCTAGCTGACCTACCTACCCCTGTGATGCTCTCTCATCTTCCTGGCTCCTCTTTTGGCTTGGCCTTCCAGCTACCTGTGGCTCCCTTGGCCAGGTCCCTGCTCACAGCGTCGACACACACACTCACTGCCAGGCAGCCTTACTTCTTCAATCAAGTGGATACGGTTTGGGTAACGCAGCTGTGTCCTGAAAGTTGCAGTTTTCTTATGAAGTACAGTTGTTGATTGTGATATCCTTGTTTCCTTCTTATCTTTTATTTCTTCTATTCTAACTCATAATGACTGTCACAGCTCACTAGCCAAACCAGCCAGTTGGCCCCCTCACTTAGGAGTCAGCAAATCCAAAAGTGGGTTTGCTTTTCTTAGGACTCCCATTATTTTCTATGTTGTGAATAAAGTCATCATCTGAGCACATTCATTTTTAATTTCTCCCTCTTTCATCTTGAACTCATTTTGAGATTTTAAAAAAATTTTTAATTTTTTTTTTTCTTGTTTCAGAACGTTTGTTTATTTATTTTTATGGCCAGCTCAGCCTGCCGCAGGGCTGGCGCAGCATGTGGTGCAGGGGATCTAACCGCGGCCCCTGTAGCCGCCTAAGCTTTCCTAAGCAGGTGCTTTAGACCACTGAGCCATCCTGCCGGGCCTTGAGATTTTTTTCTTTCTTTCTTTCTTTTTTTTTTAATGTGGCAAAAGGTAAAAGTCTAACTTCATTCTTTTTTTTTTTTTTTTTTTTTTTTTTTTTTTTTTTTTTAAAAGACCTTTAAAAAAGGTCTTTTACTTGTTTGCTTAATCATTTTTATGGCCGGCTCAGCCTGCCCTGAGGGCAGAGCTGGTGCAGCATGTGGTGCTGGAGATCGAACTGTTGTCCCTGTAGCCTCTCAAGCTTTCCTAAGCAGGTGCTTTAGACCGCTGAGCCATCCTCCCGGGGCCCTAACTTCATTCTTCTGCATGTAGGTTTCCAATCTTTGGATCACAATTTGCTGGGGCTGCCCCTCCCCCAGTGCGGCCTTGTTGAAGATCACTTCATTTATGTGTGAGTATTTTTCTGGGGTCTCCATTTTGTTCCTTTGACCTGTGTACCTGCCTTTTCGCCAGTACCATAACTCTTACTTTGTGACCAATTATGGATTTAGTACCTGTAGCGTGCCCTCCCTGTAGAAAAAATTTAAGATAACCAGTCACAGAATGGACCCCACTTCCTGACAGAGTCCCAGCAATACCAAAGCCCCGCTTTCTTACCTTCCTTGCAAAAGCCCAAATCCTTTAACTGGCCCTTCCCAGTATCTCTTGCTAAGAGGATCTGAAATTCTCCACAGCTCCTGGCCAAAAAATAAAACCTACTTGTTCAACTCCATTTCGATGGTTCTGCTGGAGGGCAATGATATGGAAAAACTTGAGACTGGTATGTACAAAATACATACAACAGTAAGCAGTAAGAAAGGGATTTACATTCCAATAGACAACGGGAAGGCGGGGAGCGGCCAGAGAAACACAAACGGTTTCTTTTTTTTAAATTTTATTTATTTATTTATTTATCTTGTTTCAGAACCCCTGTTTTGTTTATTCACTCATTTTCATGGCCGGCTCAACCCACCTCGAGGGCAGGGCTGGCGCAGCATGTGGTACCGGGGATCGAATCTCGGTCCCTGAAGCCGCCCAAGCTTCCCCAAGCAGGCGCTTTAGACCACTGAGCCCTCCCGCCGGGCCCCCACAAATGGTTTCTGAAGCAATGAAAGTATGCTTCGTTTCAAATGCGTGGAATGACTTGATTTCAAATTTGCAGTCGCTCCCGCTACGTCTAAAGGCGTGACTCTCTGCGCACTTGGTTTAGTTTCGGAGTAGAAATTTACCCTGGACGCCGAAGCCTGGACTGTCTAGGGGAACAATCGTACACAGGGATCCCCTGAACCGGTTCAGCGCTCCTTCCCAGCGGCTTCACCTTCCCGGGTCGGTGTGGTCCTCCGAGCCGCCAAGGAGGGTTAGCGCAGGGAACGGGCGCTCTAGCCAGCCGCTCCTGGCGGAAGGACGCTGTAGTCAGCAGCCCACTCGGTGGAAGGCCGCTCTAGCCGGCCGCTCTAGCCAACCGCCCACTCGATGGAAGTCCCGTGGCAACCTCGCTGCTGCGCGCCGCCATGTTGGAGGCACAGCCCCCTAATCATGGATGCGAGCGTACGGACCCGAGTGTGGACCCGGCCCTTTCCACCGAGCGGATGCTGGAAGTGCGGCCGGGACTGTATCTGGGTGGAGCGGCGGCCGTCGCGGAGCCGGATCACCTGAGGGAGGCTGGCATCACCGCTGTGCTGACCGCAGACTCGGAACCCGCTTTCCAGTCGGGGGCTGGGTTCGAGGGTCTGCGGAGCCTGTTTGTGCCTGTGCTGGACAAACCTGAGACCGACCTGCTCAGCCACCTGGATCGGTGCGTGGCCTTCATCGGCCAGGCCCGCGCCGAGGGCCGTGCGGTGCTTGTGCACTGGTGAGCGCCGGGTCTGGGTGCGAGAGGAGCCCCGCCTGGCGTGGAGGCCGCGCCTCTCGTCCCTTTGTATCCCCTGTGTCCCATGGCCGGTTGTTGAGGAGGGGCGTGGGCCACCCGCAGGTGAAGGACGAGGGCTTTACTCCCTAAATGGTTTACAGCTCTTTAGGAGGAGCCACCCACCCCAAAGACTACAGCAGATTAGCTGTGTAGGAATGGAAAGACAGGACACTATTGCTGTGATACACCCGTAACAATGGGCGGGTTAACAAGAGAGGACCGTAAGAGGTTGGATTAATGCAAGTTTTACAGGACGGGATAACGAACCCTCTGAAGTGAAGTCCCTAGTTATGTTTGGATGCATTTAAGAAGGGACGGATGTGTAGAACTGTGGTTGGAGAAAAGGGCTAGGATCTGATGGAAAGGATTGGGGGGGAAACCTAGGAAGGCCTGTCCATTCGGATTCTTGTCTTGTGTTGCATTCCTTCCAGGGGCAGTGCAGGCCCCCATGTGGAGCGAGGGTCTTCATGTCCATCAGACAAAATACATGAAGGTATTCCTTTATAGACAGCCCCTAAAACAGGTGAAGGAAGGGTGGAGTGGTATTTCTAGGTTTCGTGATTGGATTTATTTATTTTTGTCTTTTTGAGACAGGGTCTCACTATGCAGTTCAGGCTGGCCTTGCTCACTTTTGTAGTCCAGGCTGGTCTCGAACTCACACCGATTCTCCTGCCTCAGCCTACCAAGTGCTGGGATTACAGATGTGCGCCACAATGCCAAGCTTCATGATTGGTTTTAGAGGAGAGGGATTCTAGTTTCTTCCACCTTCCTTGAGGGAGAAAGGAAGCGGGGGAAAAAAGATAAATTAGAAGAAAAGTTACACAAACAATTCTGTGCATGGAAGCAGTCATAAAAGTAAAAAAAAAAGAAAAAGATGTTATATAGCCCTTTTCTGTAGGGATGGGGCAAATGAGTGTAAAAAAAAATTTTTTTAAGGGAATAGTTAAATGATTTTCAGGTGAATTCATTGGGCTTGAAGAAACACAGTGGTCTGGGATAAAATCTGGATCTGCAGAAAAAGACAGTAGATTGTAAACGATTCTCTTTGGAGTATTGAGTAGGACAAATACATAACAGGGTGTGTGACAAAGATCTCAGCACATCCAGACAGATACTCAACAATCTGGGTTTTGTGATAGACTTATCTTTCTGCCTGGTATATGAGTTTAGTTAATGAGAACTTAGGAAAGTGATCAGGGGGATTGTTTTCTTGGTGAACTTCAGGCAAACAAGAAAATAGAGTAGAGCATCTGCTGCTGTGGTTCTTTAATTGAATATAATCAGCATGCCTTATATAGAGGTGATAGCCCCTGGATTCCTTCAGTACTGTAGTGGCCACTCCTTGGCAACTACAAGGATTAAAACCCTAAGGGCTGAATGAATGCCTCTCATTAAAGCAACAACCAAACAACCAACAACCAACAACCATAGGAAAATTGTCCCTTTTCAGTAAGTCTTAGGATGGTAACAAATCTTTTGATGCAAACCTGTTTTATCTGAAATATGTATATAAAGCTGAAGGCCTGAGGAAATGGTGTTGTCAAAGTCACAACTGTAAACTTGTACTTTATACTTAATCCTGAAAGATCTGTAGATTACCAGATAATCAAGGAAAAGACAGTCCCTTGATAGAATAATTAGCTGTCTAGATCCTTCTCAGACTGTTAACAAAAATCCCGATCTCTCCAACTGAGATTTCTCTTTTGGAAACTCCTGGTGTGTGTTCCTTGGCAGGGTACTCTGGCTGATATAAGCTCTTTTCTTTTCTTTTTTTTTGTCTTTTTGAGACAGGGTCTCGCTATGCAATTCAGGCTGGCCTTGTGCTCACTTTTGTAGCCCAGGCTGGTCTCGAACTCGCATCGATCCTCCTGCCTCAGCCTCCCGAGTGCTGGGATTACAGGCGTGCGCCACCACGCCCGGCAAGCTCTTTTCTTTTTCTTGTTTTGTTTTGAGGCAAACTCTCTATGTAGCACTCCAATTTGCAGTGATCGTTTACCTCACCCCCCTGAATCACAGGCATGTGCCACCACACCCAGCTACTCTTGTTTTTCTTTATTCCTTGTCTATTGATAAAATTTTTTCTGCTATTCTCCTTAGGCTGTATGCTGCATGCCATCTCTAATGGCAGATACTAAGAGATTAACAAAGGTTGAGGTTATTGAGAGTGAAGTGTAAGAGTAGTTTATTTTCTCTTACTGTGTATCAGCACTTATTCTGAATATTTACATGAAGTAGATAAGACAGTGATCAACTATAAAGAAGTCTGGTATTAGATCCAAAGGGAACTTCATTACTAAGAGCAAAAGAGCTTGGGTTTGTTCTGTAGCCATTAGAAAAGCTTTAAAAGTTAGTAGAATGAATTAGTTTTGAGTAAGTAGTCCATCCAGTTGGTACAGGGGAAATAATATAATTCTAAGGCTGATGTCAGATATGCTGACTTCATGTTCTCCAGAATCAAAGAGTGAAGTCCAAGGAAAAGCAGAGGTTAAGAGTAAGAAAAATTTATTGAGATACCTCCTGGGAGGCAGGAGGGGACCCAAAAGTGAGTTGCCAAGGAGCCCACTTCTCAAAGGAAATTTTTACAGAAAAATCATGCAGTCAGTACAACATCGGTCAAACTAATCACCCAAGATATACAAGATTACAGGTCTAGCCCTGTAGGTTGTATTGATCCATTTGTGAAGCAAGTCATGT
>PVJA010035895.1:0-21613 GCA_004027025.1 Myocastor coypus | reverse complement strand
AAAAAAAAAAAAAAAAAAAAAAAAAAAAAAAAAAATCCATATTAAACTCAAAGTCTAGGATCACATGGTCTCTCCTAGGTTGAGTGTGATTCTCCTGGTCTAGAGACCTACATACTAAAAAGACAGATTGCTTCACAAACCTGACCTGTCGTGTTGAAGGCTAACCACAGTAAATACTAACATGAAGGGGGGGGGCAGATAATGACAAAGGGTCCCTGGCCTATACCAGTTCTAAAAGTCGCTTGGGAAAAGTTTTTACAACCTATAAGAGTGAGGTGAAGTGTACTTTGGTTGATGTAGGTCTGCTTATTGGGAGCAGGCTACATACAGTTTGGACTCTTGCTCTGTTCTCTTGTGTTGCCTCTAAACGCTGCTTGAAAACTAGCCAGGCTTTTCATTAGCTCATCCTTTTCCTGTAGTGCTTTTACGTGTTGAAGTAAAAGAAACAAGATAGGGACTAGGGATAGAGCTCTGTGGTATAGTGCTGTCAGGCAAGCTCAAAGTCCTGAATTCAATTCCTGGCACCAAAAAAAAAAAAAAAGGAAGTGAAAAGAAATAGGATAATTTTGCATTTTGACATACTGGAAGCCCAAATCCAAAACGTCACATGTTAGGCAAATGCTGTGCCACTGAGCTAATACCCAGCCCTGAATAATTTCACTGTTATGATTGTATTCAAGCCCACAAATTAGTGGGTACTTTTTTCTCTGATGTTACTGAGAGTGATTGTTTTACCAATGGACAGTTTGTCTACCTTTATACTTCCCTCATCATGGTTTTAGTCTGTGCTACCAATTTGTTCATGGCTTTTCCAAGCCTCTTTTTTAAAAATTTTATTTGTGTGTGTGTGTTATTTTATTATTTTTTTTTTCTCTTTTTTTCTTTTTTATGACTGGCTCAGCCTGCCCTGGGGGTGGGGCTGGCACAGCATGTGGTGCTGGGACTTGAACTGTGGTCCCTGCAGTTGCCTAAGCTTGCCTAAGCAAGCGCTTTAGACCACTGAGCCATCTCTCCAGCCCTGCAAGCCTCTTAATGATATGTTTTAGGTTACTTCATAGTAGTAGTTGTACCTACTACACAGTGTCTGTCTGTATTTTGTTTGAAATTTCAGCACCCTAATATTGTGCATATTCCTGTGGTGCCCGTCCATATAAAATTTAAACTCTGAATTCTTAAACTCATACTTTTACTGTTGTAGTACAGGAAGTACTATCCTGTACTAATCTCCTGGAAATTATAGCTACTTTTGTGATTGGTCTGCCACAAATACCTAAAGAGAGATTCTAGACCTTTTTTTTTTTTCCTTGAATAGCTCATGAACTATTTTCTTTATTGTTTCTCCCATAGTCATGAGGTGTTAGAAAGTTAAGAATCCCTTTTAAAACAATAAGGGGTACAAATTTAGAGTTTAAATTTCACATGTACTAGCACCACAGAAATATACACAATATTAGGGTACTGGAATTTAAAACAAAATTATAAGCCAGGTGATGTGCTACCTGTAATCCCAGCCCTTGGGAGGCTGAGGCAGGAGGATCATTGTGAATTTGAGACCATCCTGGGCTACAAAGTGAGCTCAAGACCAGTCTGAGCTGCATAGCAAGACTCTGTCTCAAAAAAGAAAAAAAATGAGATGCCCATGAGTTTCATGGTGGTCGTCAAAAAGACCTACCTGCCAGATGGCCAATGAGTGCTGTACTCTCAGAATACAAGGTGAGGATGTGACCAGATGACACAGCTGTGGCTACAGAAGCTGGGCATGTAGTGTGGATCAAAAATACTGTCTCAACAAGTTTGAAAGCCCTCAGTACTCAGAGAAGGATCATATTTGGCCAGAAACTTTATTATTATTGTTATTATTATTTTTTTTTTTGTCTTTTTGAGACAGTGTCTCGCTATGCAGTTCAGGCTGGCCTTGAGCTCACTTTTTGTAGCCCAGGCTGGTCTCGAACTCTCACCGATCCTCCTGCCTCAGCCTCCCGAGTGCTGAGATTATAGGCGTGGGCCACCACGCCCGGTTCATACTCCTTTTGACTCTGGGAAAAGCTAGAAGTCACACAGTGCCAGATCCATTGAACAAGGCAGATTAGGACAGTGTCATGTTCTTAGGAGCCTGCCTTTTTGTTAGACGGCGCTGAGCAGCAAGTTTTTTTGTATCCTACCTTGTAAAATACCCAGGAAAAAGGACATAAGAGTGATGCAGAAAGTGGCCAGGGCCCATGGGATGAGTGTGTTCCAAGAGCCAGGTGTGCGGGCACATGCCGGTAATCCCAGTTCTCAAGAGGCTCAGACAGGAGGGTCACCATGAGTTTGAAAGCAGTTTGGAATATACAATAAGGCCCTGACTCAAGAACCTAAACAAAAAAACGCGTTCGAAGCAAAGAAAACAATTTTGAAGGGGATTCATGGCACGCAGTCTTTTACTGTATTTTTTTCAATTTAAATACACAGCACATTGGGCCAATGAGATAGCTCAGCAGTCTAGAGCGCCTGCTTAGGCAACTGCAAGGACCGCAGCTGGGTGCCTGGCACCACAAGCAGCGCCAGCTTCACCCCCCCAGGGCAGGATGAACTAGCCATAACATAAATAAAGCTATATATATATATTGTGATATCCCCATTTACTCCAGACTTCCGGTGGTCCTAACAGCCAGCACCTTCCAAGTTCAGAATGGGCGTGAGGAGGGGCTTAGCGCTCTGGTCAGTGGTAAGACTTCTTTGCACGAGGGCGTGGCTTCAGAACAGAGCGCCGGAAGCAAGGAAATGGTTGGGATGCGGCCACGCCCTTTAGCTCCGCCCCACCACTAGTAGCCTCTGATTGGTGTAAACTGCTGCAGGGGCGGGTCCTTGGGCATCTTGCGTATTAAGGGAGTTTCCGCCAGAGCGACATTGGTTCGTCCTAGTCTGCGCCATGGCGGCTCGGCTTCTACTGCGGCGGGGACGAGCAGGGGTGCTGAAGGTAAAGGAGCAGCCGGCTGGATCCCGCAGGGTCCAGATTGAGGAGGGGTCTATAAGGCCAGCGCGGGCCAGAGAACGCCCGCCTCTCGTCCGTGCGGGCCGGCCTGCGCGGCGGAACGGTCCGGCTGACTCGCCTCAGGAAGCTGCCTGCCCGACGTGACACTCGTCTGTGTGCAGCTTTCTGCAGGACGACGTCGTACCCTTAGCGGGGATGCTGGTTTTCAACTGCACATGCAGCTAACCAAATGGAAGGGCTTTACAGACCTGGGCTTAGCTCGTAGCCAGCTGGACGTGGGGAGACTGTTCTTGGTTTTTCTACATCCAAAAACCTGGGCCACGTCCACCTCGCTAATTTAACATTTTAAAAAATGGTTCTTGTTACAATAATCAAAAAAAGCCAAAAAAATATTCGCTTTCTTTTCTGTTTTAGTTTTCTATTGATTGAACCCAGGTCCTCACACGTGCACTCAGCCAATGAGATACAAACTCACAACACCTCTAAAAGCAGTAGTTCACTGCATAATAATTTATTTATTTATTTTTTGTCTTTTTTGAGACAGGGTCTCACTATGCAGTTCAGGCTGGCCTTGAGCTCACTTTTGTAGCCCAGGCTGGTCTCGAACTCGCACCGATCCTCCTGCCTCAGCCTCCAGAGTGCTGGGATTACAGGCGTGAGCCACCACGCCCGGCTTGCATAATAATTTATGTAGATAAAATAAAGAACCAATTGGCAGATATACACTCTTTATTCCTTTAGTATCTCGTTCTCAATGAATTTTTATTTACAATTTTATGTTTATATGAATTTTCACATTCTTATTCTGTGTAGCAACAAGTGGTGATTTTCAGCTGAGTAGATCAACATAATATGAGATGTTTTTCACTTAAATCATAATCACTTCAGAAGCATTTATTTGTATTACTTTTAATGGCAGAGTATTTCTGTTCCTAAAATACATAGCATTTTCTAATTTGAAAGGCTTAACAGTATACTAGAAATAGCATTACCGCACATGTTCTCAGCAATTGTCCTTGAACTCGGGTCTTTTTGCAACTTTTGCAAGATTTCTATAATATGCACATGTTATGAAAATTCAAATAGTCTCTGCCATGTGAGAATTCATAGGTGGTATAGTGAGATGATATTTGTAGTAGTAGCTGTTATAAATGGTGTCACTAAATACCCATATTTGTTGATTCTTGTCAGACTATGCTCCTGGAAGTGCCGGTGTTTCAAGGACCTGCTTCTACACTTTCTCTCTCTGCGCAGTTGGGGAAGAATGAAAAGGAGCTACCACCAAATCCCAAGAGACAAAGCCCACCAAAAAGTAAGATTTCGGTGGTGGTTATGCAAGACACAGGATGCAAATTGAGAGTTTAACCTCCCAAGCATGAAAATGGGTTTTGCCAACTACTTAATGTCTGGTTATGGATCTTTTCAGGATTCTAGTGAGACTTAGGGATTCTAGTGTCAGGATTCTAATAAAATGTAAGATTGGTGGCAGATTTTTTTTTAAATTAATTAATTTATTTTTTCTTGTTTCAGAACTTTTGTTTGTTTATTTATTTTTATGGCCGGCTCAGCCTGCTGTGAGGGCAGGGCTGGCGCAGCATGTGCCAGGGATGGAACCGTGGTCCCTGCAGCCGCCTGCAGGTGCTTTAGACCACTGAGCCATCCTGCCAGGCCCCTTGGTGGCAGATTTTAAACCAAACATACTAGAGATTTGTAGTCTCTGACTCACAATACCCTTGAACTGGTTCTTTTAGTGTTGTCTAGGTACTAGGTCAACATGGAGCAAGTTATCCTGAGTGAATGCTCTAGTGTATAGTAGTTCCCAAACAGTGCAACTACTCTAGTACTGGCCTTTCTCCTCTCTTTGAGCTCAGTCTGTGGTCTTCCTGGCTTTTCTCTACTAGCCCAAGATTATAGGTATTGCTTTAGAACTGTGGAGTTAAAAGCAAATGATTTTCCATTGTGACTCATTTTGCTGATGCATATTGGCTGATGCATATTGGCTGATCTGTTTCCAGTCCTTTACACAGTCATTTGACTTTTATCGCTAGTTTTTTTCTCCTCCTTGATTGTGAAAATATGTCCTCAGTGCAGGAAAACAGTATGTGGGACAGAATATTTTAAATGCTTCTCTCCTGGGAGTAATTTTATTTTCTATTTTTTGCTAGGGAGCTAGGGTCCTGGCTTTGTAAATACCCTCCAACAGGAGGGCACAGAGATGATGTAAGTGCTGTATCTGCCCTAGGGGTGGCAATAGCCTGCTTACAATATAGGGGAGGGAAAGAGGCTTGCTCCCTTTTGCTCTCCTTGCTTTTCCTGTCTTCTGTCCTGTTGAAGTGTTGCCCCTGTGCCATGCCACTCTGTGTTGGAGCCAGCTGATCATGGACTAAACCTTCACAAACTGGAAGCTAAATAAACCTTTGATTCCTTGATTTTGGATGTCAGTGTTTTGCCTTAGCAATGAGAGAAAAACTAAGACAAGTACTTACTACTATCTGTGAAAACTAGTGTTTTGTGTACCTGTGTTAAGCAGTGGACTGAGTGTTGAGAAGCCAAAGTTAATTTTTCAAAGTGAGGAATTTCTGGAAACAGAAATTTGCTGTATTTCATGACAGCCACTGCACTAGGTGTTGTGTGAATAGTTCCCTGTTTATTAACTTCTGCTGTAGACCAAGCCTGTGAGTGGGCTTTGTTCTTATCCCTGTGGTATAAACTGTGGTGTTCCAAGCTGGCCAGATAGCTCAGCAGACTAAAACACCTGCTTTGGCAGGCAGAGGGACCAGAGTTCCATCCCTAGAGTCCCATGCCACCCCTGCCTCCAGGGCACACTGGGATGGTGTTTGAGGCAGGACGTGGTGGTGAGCACCTATAATCCCTGTGCTTGGGAGGCTGAGATAGGTGAATCACTAAGAGTCTGATCGGTGTAGTAAGACCCTGTAGACCCTGTACTAAATACATTACAAAAGTAATAATAAACCGAGGTGTATCACAGATGGCAGCAGGGAGTCTTATAGAGATCTATTGGTCTCTCAGTGTGATTTGTTGTACTCAGGGAGAAATGAGACAAGAGTTGGGTTGGGTGGTAGCTCCTCTACCTGATTGGTGAGACCCCAAAACAACAGTAAGGACTTTTATAGAGTTTCAAGACCCAAGGTTGCCTAGCCCACAATGTCCAGGCAGGATGTTTTTCTCAAGACTGAGCAGTAGCTTGACTGCTTTAGGCAATGAGGCCGCATCATGCCATTCCACGTATGATCAATTTCAGCTTCACTGCTGGCAACAGTCTGGCTTTGAACCAGGCATTTCAGCCTCAGTCCTTATTTAAGTCACTATACCATCTTGCCTCTGAAAAGTCATAGTTCTTGTGCACTCATTAAAAAAAAAAAAAAGGGCTGAGCGTTTTGCCAGGCGTGGTGGCTCATGCCTGTAATCCCAGCACTCGGGAGGCTGAGGCAGGAGGATTGGTGTGAGTTCGAGACCAGCCTGGGCTACAAAAGTGAGCTCAATGCCAGCCTCAACTGCATAGCGAGACCCTGTCTCAAAAAGACAAAATAAATAAATAAATAAATAAAATTAAATAAATAAATAAAAATACAGTCAAGCACCATAAACTCTGTAAAATATGAGTATCTTTACTCTTTGTGTTTTTGTGCTTTGATCCCCAGATTAGCTTTGTGGCATAATCAAAGTAAAGAATTATTTTAAGATTGCTAGTTCATTTCAATCACAGCAATAATTTTCATTTTACTCCTGCCAAATATTTGAAGATCATATAAAAGCCAAGCTAGAAAGAGAATCAAGAAATGTGAGTTCTGCTTTGAGAGGAGTCAGAGGCAGTAAGGAAACCTCATATTCAGAGATCTTTTACACAGGTAGTGTGGACACAGGCAAAAGACTAGGACCCCTGAAAGTTGGTCACTGCAGTGAGGGAGGTCTGCATTGTTACAAGTCTGATTATGATCCTGTCTTAGTTACTTTTCTCTCATTGCTGGAACAAATGCCCGACACCCAAAGTGAAGGGAGGAAAGGTTTATTTAGCTCACAGTTCCTGGAAGTTTCAGTCCATATTCAGCTGGCTCCAAGGCTGAGTGGCACATGGCAGAGAGCAGCAGTTCATGGCGGCGGAATAGCAACTGTGGCAACAGAGGCAACCGAACAACCAGGGAGCAGAGAGCAACAGCCCCAGTCTGTCTCTCTGTCTCTCTTTATATTACATCAGGCTCTCCACATCAGGCCCCACCTGTAATTCCCAGCAGTACTCAGACCCATAATCCCATCAGTACTAAAACACATAATCCCAGTGCCTCATGAGTCAAGTCTCAAACTCTAGAAGTCCCTGCCCCATGATTGCATGAGGCTTTGTGGGGACAACTAGACATAAACCATAACAGACCCCTAAGTGTTCTGTTGCCTTGTCTTTCAAAGAAAGCAGTGTCCTGCTGAAACACTATTATAGAATATTGTATTGTGGGCAGGTGTGTGGCACACACCTGTAATCTGGGCACTGGGAAGACTAAGATAGGAGGATCCTTGTATGTTGGAGACCAGTGTGGGCCACAAAGTGAGCTCAAGGCCAGACTGAACTGCATAGCTAGACTCTGTCTCAAAAAGACAAAATAAGAAGATTGCATTTGGCTCTAGAGTTGGATGAGAACCAGTGGTTAGGTGATACGCTTGCACTGGAAAGATTTTTCCTTTAATGCACTATTACTTTCTGGGTGCCATCATTTCTGTATTGTTGAGTATAGACTTGGTGTGGACACTACCTTTGGCACTTGTTGAAGGTGACAGCTGCAGATCAGCCTAGCAGGCTTGTTTTTGAGCCATTAGAGGAGCAGAAGGGCACAAGCAGGTTTGCTCTCAGCTGTTAGGCCTTCCATTGGGATTTCCCCAGTACCTGGCATAAACAAAAGAAACTAAAGGCTTATTTATATGATATATAAATAGTTTCCTTTCCAAGCAAAAGGAAACTTACATCATTGCCAATCACTGGCTAAAACATTCAGATGTTCTTTCCATTTTTCATCCCTAATACTACAAAAATAATAATTAAAAATTCAACACATTTTGGAAGATTCAATCTTTATCATTTTGTACCCAAGGTAGGCCCTGTAACATAGCCTTATTTTATTGTTTTGTTTTGTTTTTGTCTTTTTGAGACAGGGTCTCACTATGCAGTTGAGGCTGGCCTTGAGCTCACTTTTGTAGCCCAGGCTGGTCTCGAACTCACACCGATCCTCCTGCCTCAGCCTCCCGAGTGCTGGGATTACAGGTGTGCGCCACCACGCCCGGCTAACATAGCCTTATTTTAAAGTGAACTTCTCCTTCTTGGAAGATCTGTGCTCAAAATAAAGGCTGGTCATTGATTTGTAGAACAACAGGGTTTTAAGGCTAGTGAATCCACTGGCTGTTAGACATTTCTGAGCCATGTGGGTCTAGTCAGGGATGGAGACCAGTGCATGAAACCCTCTGTGCCCTGTCTCCTGTGCACTGTGCTGGGAACTACAGCATACATCAGCACCTGTCTCTGGTGTCCAAGTGCAGCCTCCAGGCTGAGCTTCAGCCATTAGTGTTGTGGTTGGAAGAGTGGTTTCTGCAGTCACCTGCTGCTCAGGTTCCTTGGTTATTGCTTCTTGCAGTATGTTTCCCTACCTCAGGCTGCTTCTGCTGAGCTGCTGCCATTCACTTTTCTTCACCTGTGTCCTTTCAGTCTGTCATGTGTTCTAGCCTTAAAAAGCACGTAGGATTCTGTGTGGTGCTGTGGGATGGGGTATGGGAAAGCAAGTTTTACTTCAGTTAAGCACAGTGAGATATTCTGTGTAACATCTGTTTGTCTATCACATTTTTCAAATTTGCTTTAAGTTTGAAATGTTGATTTTATTTGAGAAAAAAAACACTTGTCATATTTTTCTCCTAATGTTAGAAAAGATTTATTAACACCTAAGGAAATTCATGAAATTATCTCTGAACAATATGTTATTTGAAGCTGAGCATGGTGGCATAGGCCTGTAATCTCTACACTTGGGAGGCTGAGGCAGGAGAATCATTTTGAGTTCAAGAATAGCCTGCGCTACAAAATGAGCTCAAGGCCAGCTTGAACTACATGGGGAGACCCTTGCAGATTTCTTTTTTTTTTTTCCATAAATAATTATGGGATATTAAGATGGACCAAGCGTGGTGCCTCATGCCTGTATTCCCAGTATTTGGGAGGCCAAGCCAGGAGACTTGCTATGAGTTTGAGGCTAGCCTGGGCTACATAGTGAATTCAAGGCCTATACAGTGAGATCCTATCTTCAGATAAAGACAGTAGCATTTTTTTTTTCAGTTTAAAGTCTGTTTCCAATATGTATGATATTAAATTACTTCGGACCTTTTTGGCATTGTAGAACTTTTGTTTAATTGGCGAAAAAATCACCAAATAAGCTGTGAGATTTTGAAAGACTTCCCTTCCTTTTATTGGAACTTCATTACCCTCTCCCACTCTTGCACACATACATGTACCCCAAGCCCAATCCAGGTTATTGGGGGTCTACCAGACAAGCCCTAAACTTTTTAAAAACTTGAATAGCATTAAGGGCCTGAAATGTAGCTTAGTGGCCCAGTGCCTGCCTGGCAAGGGCAAGGTCCTAAGCTTTATTCCTGGCACACAAAAAAACACTTGGGCCATACTTACCTCACCCCTCCCCCAGGGGTGTACTGAGCCTGTGAATGAGCCCAGGTGTGGCAGTGCACACCTAAAATCCCAGCACTTGGGAGACAGAAAACGGGAGGATTACTAAGAGTGCGAGCTGTGTAGTGAGACCTACCAAATACGTAAATGAACAGCAACATCAAAAAACTTGAAAAGCACCAAATAGTTGGGTGATTTTAGGAATTAAGTAAATTATACAACTTAAGTAGTCACCATAAAATATCTGTTATAGTTTATCTAGAATTTCGGTGAAATAGTTTTAAAAATTATCAGTGAAACCATCATTGTAAAAAAAAATGGAGAAAATGTGTTCCATTTTCTTTTTTTTTTTTTTTTTTGAGGCAGGGTCTTGCTACATAGGTTTTGAACTTGAGATTATTATCTTGCCTCAGCCTCCCAAGTGCCATGCTGCTATTGGTTAAAAAATAAACAAACAAACAAAAAAAACCAATTTTCCATCTTCAAAGTTTTCAGCTACTTCTGGGTGTGGTGGCATGCCCCTGTAACCACAGCATTCAGGAGGCTGAGGCTAGAAGATTGTTACAAGTTTGAGGCCAGCCTGGGCTACAAAGTGAGCTCACAGCCAACCTGAACTGTATAGCGAGATCCTGGCTCAAAAATATAAAATAAAAATTTCAGCTACAAAGGAAAACATCACCAACTCTCACTATCAGCCCCCACGTGGCTTGGCCTTTGCTTGGGAAGTTTCTCCAGAACTTGTCTTAGGGTTCTTATTTTGAAAACATTATAAATAATGCATTGGTAAACAGTGCAGTGTCCATAACATGTCTAATGGTTTGAAGTTGTTTTATGAAGTACTGCAAATAATGTTCCTCTTTATGCCATTTCCCAGATGTAGAGGAATCAAAGGAGAAGGGCAAGCTACTAGCCACCCACCCTGCAGCTGTGGTGCCCCCCAGCTCTTCTCCACCAGCTTCCTCCCCAGCAGCTAGGAGCAGAGGCAGGGCAGTAGCTGGTGCTCTGCCTGGCAGTCGCAAACTACTCACAGAGAAAGGCCTCCCAAAAGCACTGTCAAGAAAGACTTTGGTAGCTTTTCCTGACAAGGCTCCAACTCCATTCAGAGCACAGGGTGAAGGTGCACCAGCTCATCCTGATGCCCCCAACGTGACAGATGATTCATCCTCATCCTCCTCTTCCTCCTCCAGCTCCTCAGACTCTGAGTCTGATGAGGAGAGAGGTGTCCCAGAAGCTGGTCCCCTAGTGGGGAGCAAAGGCCAGGGAAGAGCTCCAAGTCCAGAGGCCATCCAGCCCTCTGAGAACAGAACACCTAGAGTTGCAGCATCTGCAAAAGAAAAGAATGAGGTGTGGAAGCCACACACAGATGTTACCTACCCAGAGAGGACCTCTCAGCTGAAGAAGAAAAGAAGCCCCACCAAGCCTGTAGAGGGCAGAGAAGTGGCCACACCAGAACATACAATGCCCAGAAACCAAGCCAAAGGAGAGATTTTGAAGCAGAATATGAAGGAAGAGCAGTTGCAGAAAACTCACAGGCTGAGTGAGCTGACAAAAGGGAGCCGGAAGACCCTGGAAGTGGAAGGAATCTCACCTGACTGTGCAGAGGCCAGGTTGTCCACATGGCCAGGATATGGCTCACCCCCTATGCTGGGGACCCAGGAGGCTACCCACCCTGGTCCCCAAGGTTCAGAGCCTGCTGGGAAGCTGGCTTCTCCCTGGGTCCAAGAAAAAATGGCTGGGAAACAGGTAGGAAGAGTACACTCAGAGACCCAGGAGGAGATGATGGAAAATCAGGGGACCATAAGAAGCTGGAGGCCAGTCCCTGTGCAGGAAGAAGAGGCACAGCCAACAGGCCTGAAGCCCAAAGAGGGTGCAGCCCCACTCCTCGAGGCTCTGGGTAACACACAGGGTACATCTTGCCTTGGTTCCACTCCTCCTGTCCTGGGGTAGCAGCTAGATCCTAGGAACCTTTGAATTTCTGTGTACTTGGAAGGTAGCATTACTGTAATCAGATTGTGGACTGGAAACGGCTTCTAAGGCTGTCCCAGTTGAACAGAGTATACTTATTATGACAGGACACATCTGTACCTGTAAAACCCTAAAACTAGCTTTTTTTGAAATGAAAGCTTACGCCCTTGATCATGCACTTGACTGCTCTTATTTATTTATTTATTTATTTATTTATTTTTTTTTTTTTTTTAATTTATTTATTTATTTTCTTGTTTCAGAACCTTTATTTGTTTATTCACTCATTCTTATGGCTGGCTCAGCCCGCCCCAAGGGCAGGGCTGGTGCAGCATGTGGTGCCGGGGATCGAACTGCGGTCCCTGAAGCCGCCCAAGCTTTCCCAAGCAGGCGCTTTAAACCACTGAGCCATCCCGCCGGGCCCTCTTATTTATTTATTTACTTATTTATTTATTTATTTATGGTCAGCTCAGCCTGCCCTGGGGCTAGGGCTGGTGCGGCATGTGGTGCCGGGGATCAAACCACAGTCTCTGCAGTTGCCTAAGATTTCCTAAGCAGGCACTAAACCATCTCACTTGTCCCTTGACTGTCTTAACCAGTATATTATTATATTAACCAGTATATTAACCAGTATATTATTCTCAAGTGTTTCTATTTATTTTGGTTTTTTGAGACAGGGTCTCACTATGTAGTTCAAATTGGTCTAGAACTTAGTATGAAGCCCAAGTTGGCCTTGAACTCGAAATGATCCTCTTTCCTCAGCCTCCCAAGTTCTGGGGTTACAGGCATGAGCCAGCATTCTAGGCTTGCTATCATTTTTGGAAACTGGCAGTTTAATATCACCATTCTGTGTTACCTTGGCTGCCCATGCTTTTGCAGAGAATGGAAGAGGGGAAGTCCCTGTCTAGCTACAAGAGGCAAAGCCCAGCCTAGAAGGGTGATGCTTGGGTGACCACTCATAGCATCTTTGCCCGGGAGAGAAAGTCCATAAGAGGGTGCTGACACAGTGAGTGCCTCACAGAGGCAGCCAACATTTCTCTGCTTTGCCTGGAGAACAGTGGACAGCTATATTTTTCAGGAATAATTTTCCCAATTGGCCTTTTTTTTTTTGTCTTTTTTGAGACAGGGTCTCGCTATGCAGTTGAGGCTGGCCTTGAGCTCACTTTTGTAGCCCAGGCTGGTCTCAAACTCGCACCAATCCTCCTGCCTCAGGCTCCCGAGTGCTGGGATTACAAGTGTGCACCCCCACGCCGGGCTCCAATTGGCCTTTTAAGGGACCTGAATTCCTATCCTGATACATTTTCTCAAGTGCTCTAGATGAGTCACAGCAAAACATAAATGAGAAGTCTTTAATTTTAGAGTTTGCAGCTCCTCCATACCTCTTTACAATATGTCCTAACTAACAAAGCCTCCTCCCTGTGCCTGCTCTTCATTCTTTTGTTTGTCCTTTTTAGAGATGGAGTCTTGCTCTATTCTAGGCTGGGAGCCTCGTGCTCAGCCTCCAAAGTGCTGGGATATGGAGTATGCCACTACACCTGTTCTTTCTAAACACAACATATGCTCTTTCTAAAGCCTCCTTTTGGCCTAATTTGCATTATTTGATGTAGTGCTGTTACCAGTCACATAATGTCGACAGAATTTATGTGCTTTCTTACCATTTGCTCCCTCTTTTGCTAATATGCAAACTGCCAGACTCTTCCAGACCTGTCCTCCAGGCTGCCATTTTCCACCCTTCTCTCAAGTGAACAGGCCTGCAAGAGCCCTCCGAATAAAAAAACAACTTGATTCAGATCCCAGGCCTTTCTAAAGAAACAAATGCTCACAGCTGGGGAGGACCTGAGTGTGAGCAGAGCCGTGGGTTCCATGTCAGTATCACACAAGAAAGAAACCAGCCTGCTTCTGTTTTCAAATGCTGGTTTTGCCTTAGAAGGCTTGGGAAGACCCAACCCCATCTGCCTTGGTTCCTACCTTCCCTGTGCCAGCCGTGGGCACACAGCTCACTCTGAAGGTGCCCTTAACACATTGAGGTCTTCAGCTTGGTATGGTTGGCAAGATGTTTTCAGGTTTCTTTAACATGGCCAGAGAGTAAAAACAGCTTTTAGTGTTGATCAGGAGGGTGAAGAATATGCCGAAGTTATTTCTCTAAAGAATCAGTAGATGTTGAAACAGCCCTGGAGACCCATGTTCAGGAGTTTGGAGTCATAGGAACCTGACCAGACCTCAGCCTGCACCTCACATGCCTTCCTTGCTGCCTGTATTGTCACGCACCACACACCACACAGCTGTGTTCCTTTGGCTTATACCCACACTTGTTTTATTTTATTTTTATTTATTACTTTTTTTTTTAATTGCGGGACCAGGTTCAAACTCACAACCTTGCACTTGCCAGGTAGGCACTTGTGCCATGGAGCTATCTCCCCAGCCCCCACCCACACTTGCTTTAAATCTACGACGGGCTTGGGTATATGGCTTTTAATTTTTTTACATTGAAAGAAAAACTAAATATTTTTGCCTATGAATCTGAAGGTAGCAACTTTTTCAAAGACACAAAAAATAAAAGTTCAAACAAACAAAACCATCTCATTTCTAGTTCCCCTTAACTATTGTTACCACAGTCAGAGATTTGTCTATTTGTGTTGGAGACTTAGGAAGCTTGTTTGGCTCCTGCTTTTGTAAATCATCTTCTGCAAATGGCTTGCTTCTGGGATGGACACATCAGTGATCCTCCTACCTGTGAATCTCTGTGGCCTGAAAGGCCTACTACAACAAGTCTGAAGTATTTTTAAACTTTCCAGGTTGGGATGTGAGGATGTGTTTCATTACCAAAATGCAACAGAACCTCAAGGTCCACCTCCAGTAAGAGTTGGGTGAACTCAAGATCTCTCAGAGCCAGGGGAACATTCTGCAGAGTCCCAGATAGCTTTGCTGCAGGTGGCCAAGTAGTAACTCATGGAAGGCCATAAATTTAGAGTAGCATTTCAGCTAATGCCTTTGTTTATTTCTTGCAGCTGTAGCAACCTTCCTGGGCTTTCGTTCCTAGTTAGGTGGGCTGGGGGTAGCAAGTAGTGTTTAGAAACTGTTGGGGCAGGGCTGGGTGTGCACAGGTCTCTGAAAGAGCTCTCTATTGTTTTCCCTTCTGCAGAGTCTGCCCCAGCCCCCATGCCCGTTGAGCCATTTGATAATACTTACAAGAACCTGCAGCACCATGACTACAACACATACACCTTCCTGGACCTCAACCTGGACCTCTCGAAATTCAGGCTACCCCAGCCTTCGTCTGGACGGGAGTCCCCACGGCACTAAACGTCCTCAGCTTCTCCCCACCCTGTTCCTGCTTGCAGAATAAAACTGCTCCAATCTGGGTATAGTGATACACTCTGGTAATCCCAGTACTTGGGAGGCTGAGGCAGGAGGATCACCCTGAGTTCCAAGGCAACATAGTAAGTTCAAGGCCAGACTGAACTACATAATAAGACCTTGTCTGAACAAACCAAAAAAAAAAAAAAAAAAAAAGATAATAAATAAACATTATTCCGGAGTCAGTGTCCACCCTGTGTCATTGGCTTCTCATACCCTTCTGGTGAGTGGTACATTTGTTTCTGTTTTTATTTGTCTTTTTGAGACAGGGTCTCACTGTGCAGTTCAGGCTGGCCTTGAGCTCACTTTTGTAGCCCAGGCTGGTCTCGAACTCGCACCGATCCTCCTGCCTCAACCTCCCGAGTGAGTGGTACATTTGTAACTGTGCTAACTTGTTCATATGTAGTGTACACTGAGGATACCTGTGTGTACAAGAAGCCACCTTTGATGAAGGTGGCCAGCAGGGGGAGTCCCTGACCTTAGTGCTGTGAGAAGAGTTTTAGTGGGGCCAGTTTTCCATGGCACAGTGAGAATAGATGAATGCTTTGAACCTTGTGGGACTGCTGTGTCCTCAGGGGGCCTGGGCTGGCTTCTGGCTGGCCAAGGACCTTACTGCTGGCAGAAACCTGGCTGTGCTCTTGGGGCCGTGGGTGTACCGGTGTCACCCAGAGCCTTGGTAGCCAGCACATGTGAGGACCAGCATGGGTGAGGACTAAGACACATCCCTGTCACCAGGAGCAGCGAGCCAGGGCCTGAAGGCCCTATGTTTTACTTTTCATCACAACTTTGTCTGGGGCCACTCCAGGTTTTCTTTCCTTCACATTCTGGCCCTTGGCCTCCCTTCTGCCCCCAGTTGACTCAGTACAGCACATTCATGAGTTTAGATTTGACTTTCTATAGTCCTACAGTTCTGAAGCTTAGCCTGAGAATATCAAGTGGAAAACAGTGCAGTTATAACCTCAATTCAGTAACCACCCAAGAGGCTTAGCAGCTCAGCAAGACCCTTCTAATCACATTGTTCATCTGAAAGCAACTGAGTATGAAACCACATTATCAAAAACAAAGTGGAGTAGACATGAAAAGCCTGCCTAACTGGCCATGGGTCAACAGTGCTGCCCACCTCTCCTGGCAGCAGCTGTGGGTGGAGGTGACACATGCTGCAGGAAATGCACACCCAGCCTAGCTACTCACAGTTCCTTTGCTTTCTCTCGGTAGCTGGCTTCTGAGATCTGGGATGTCCTCATGGCAGCCACATAACTTACCCTGTGTTTTGTGTCATTTCCTTAAGATGGGTTTCTCAAACTGATCTAACGAATCACAGTCTGAGTAGGAATTGATTCGATTTACACATTAGGCAGGGCATGGTGGCACACACCTGCAATCCCACCACTCAGAAGGTGGAGGCAAGAGTATCATTGCAAGTTCGAGACCAGCCTGGACTACAAAGTAAGCTCAAGGCCAGTCTGAGGTACACAGTGAGATCCTGTCTCAAAAAGAAAAACATTTACAGGCTTTAGAGATGAGCCTGAGACCTGAGCTGTCTTCCTCTGAATGGATGTGGCCTCCCACTGTTGGCTTACACTCCTATGCCTTGGAAAGGCTGAGAAGGTGGGAAGCCCCACCAGGCTTGCCGCACCTCCTAAGCCTCCTGGGTGCCATCTGCTGGCTGGTGACCTTTAGTGTCTGGTATCTGTTGTGAAGAGTGCAACCAGACGCAGCTGTGTGAGCATAACTTACCTTGTGTTTTGTCTCAGTTCCTTAAGATGGATTTCTAAACTGACCCAGCGAATCACAGTATGAATATTGGCATTGCTTTTGTCCTGCTAGGTTCTTAAACCAGTGTATCACATGACAAAGTAAAGTCATTATTTTACCTCTTTATATCATTTTTCTGTCACCTGAACCTGGGCATCTTTAGGCATTGGCTCCCAGTACAGATCTTGGACATGAGCAGGTTGTCATTGCAGCCTGTCCTTCAGATGGGTTCACCCCAGACGTGTCCTGGTGGCTATAACTGATGGGCAGACAGCCTTTCAAATTCTTCTGGGAGCATGGATTCTGTTTTTTGTTGTTTTCAGAACCAGGGATCGAGCCAGGCGTGGTGGCTCACACCTGTAATCCCAAGCACTTGGGAGGCTGAGGCAGGAGGATCAGTGCAAGTTTGAGAATAGCCTGGGCTACAACAGTGAACTCAAGGCCAGCTTGAACTGCATAGTGAGACCCTGTCTCAAAAAGACCAAAAAAAAAAGTTTTACAACAGAACCAGGGATCGTACAAAGGACCTTTACTTGCCAGGTAGAGTGTTTTTTTTTTTGTTGTTTTTTTGTTTTTTGTTTTTGATGCAGGGTCTTGCTGTGTAATTGAGACCTTCCTGGAACCCATTGTGTAGCTATAGCTGGCCTCGATTCACAGTGATCTTCCTGCCTCAGCCCCAAAGTGCTGGGATTAGAGATGTATGCCACGTGCCCGGAAGCTTTGCCTATCTCCTTTTCCAAAGCTAGGCAAGAGTTCAATCCCAGTGCTTCCAAGGAGTCCAGCACAGGGCAGCAAGTGTGTAAGATGCAAGCGCTGCAGAACTTACATCTACCTCCAGCTGAGATGCGTGAAGAAAAGATGGTGCTGGGCTGAAGAGGCCTGACAGAGCAAGGGCACTGTTTGCTCCAGGCTGTGTAGCAAGTGTTCAGCCCTGCAAGCCCCTGAGCCATCTGTGCTACCCACTCCTCTCTCTTCTCAGCCCTTTCAAAGCATGAGAGCATCCTCAACCTGCATAAAGGGAGCATGTGTGTGGCTTGTGAGGCTGGAGTTTGTGTCAAAAGGGCTGCCTTGGAGCATTTCAGAAGAGGGCTTCCTAGGCATGGGGGGCAAACACTGTGCCTGCACCTGCAGTTAGCAGCCCTCTCTCCTGGCTCCTCACCCTCGCTGCTTTCACCTTTATTCCACAGAGGCTCAGAAAGATTAGAAGCAGCCCTTCTATCAATGCCTCCTATCTGCTAGGCACTATGGCCATAGGTTCAAGGATGGTCAGGGCACTTATAAAATGGGAGCATAATTTGCCAGCTACTCCTCAGACAAAGGACTAGTATGTAGAATATATAAAACTTTAAAAAATTTAGATCCTCCCAAAATAAAAAAGGCCAATGAAAACATGGGCAAGCAAAATGAACAGAGATTTTTTTTTTTTTTTTTTTTTTTGTCTTTTTGAGACAAGGTCTTGCCATGCAGTTCAGGCTGGCTTTGAACTCACTTTTGTAGCCCAGGCTGGTCTCGAACTTGCACCGATCCTCCTGCCTCAGCCTCCCGAGTGCTGGGATTACAGGCGTGCACCACCATACCTGGCTGAACAGAGACTTCTTAGAAGAGCTATCCTGTCTCAAAAAACAAAACAAATTGCAGATGAATGGATACAAAGTGGTGTACAGTGGAGTTCTACTCTACCCTGAAGATAAACTGGAGTCATTTGTGGAAAAATGAGTGCGCCTGAAATCATAAGGTTGAAATAAATCAGACACATAAGCTTAAATATCACATAGTTTCTCTTATCTGAGAAACCCAAAGTATAAATGAAAAGCAAAATAAAAGATAAGAGAAAGTAGGGAGCTCAACCTTTTGCAAAAGGGAAGTAGACTAAGAGATAAAGGAAAGAGGAGGGGAGGGAAAGGAACATAAACACTATTAAGATGTGTTATGCACACATTGAAATTCCCCACAATGAAGGTAAATATGAACTACAAACACTGACTCATAAAAATTAAAATTTAAGGCTGGGGCGATAGCTCAGCAGTCAAAGTGCCTGCCTGGCAAGCACAAGGACCCAGGTTCAATCCCCAGTATTGCATAGCACACTGCCCCCAGAACCCCATGAGTGCCATGCTGGCCACAGAAACTGAGTGTGGTGGTGCACACTTGTAATCCCAGCACTGGGGAGGCTGAGACAGGAGGATCACCCTAAGTCTGAGCTGCATAGTGAGACCCTGTACCCTCCTCCCCCCAAATTTAAACTTATAAAACAAAGATAGATACCCCACAGTATACCTGGTCAAGTATGTGTCCCAGGAGGGAGGTCCAGGAAAGCCACTATACAGTAACTACCAAGACGACAGGAGCCCAATCTGGAAAAGGCAAGCTGTGGTAAGCTGAGCCTGAAGCTAGGATAGTGCAGGGCCCTCAGGAGCCCTACAGGGTAGTTCTCCCAGCTGTGGTGCGCAAAGCCACTCAGACGCTAGCATTGGAGCCACAGGATGTGGGTGAAGGGCTCTAAATGTGGCAGGGGACCATAATTTAAGGGACACCAAGGTTGAGGCAAGGCCATGAGAACTTAGCTACCACAGTGGAGTATCTGTGTTGGTTTTTATGGCCCTGATTATTAAATGCAAAGCTCTGGCACAAGTTCCATCCCAAGCCTCTTTTTATTTATTTATTTATTTTTTTGTGTGTGTGGGACCAGGGTTCAAACTCACGACCTTGCACTTGCCCAGCAGGCACTTGTGCCTCGGAGCTATCTCCCCAGCCCCTATCCAAGCCTCTTTTTAAAAAAATTTTCTGTTTTGAGACAAGTGGTCACTAATTCATCCAGGCTAGGCCCTAATTTGCAAACTTCCTCCTGCCTCAACCTTCCAAGCAGCTGGAATTTCAGCTCTTGGATTGGAGAAATCACACCATCATTTGTTTGAAAGATGGCACAGCAGAGCTGAAAAGAGGATGGAAAATAAGGCTTGAAGTTAGCCATGGGCATGGGGGTGGCGTGACACTGTAGCTCTGCCCTCTCATTCATGATGAAAATAACTAACAGCTCTCTAATCACAAGAGATGGGAAAGGAGAATCTTGAGCCCATGAAGAGCAGGACAGCACTGTGCCCCAAGGAGCAGGTGTGGAGGTACTGGCTCAGGCTGGCCACCACAGCCTAGAGCCAATTGTGGCCACAGCCCAAACAAAAGGCCAGTCCAACCTGTGATGTTCCTGCTTCTGTGTCCTGCAGATAGTAGACAGCATCAGCCTCTTCTGCAGGCCCATTCAGTCGGCAATCCTCCTACCTCAGCTTTTTCAGTGTACTACCATGCCCAGATTCAGAGCTCATCTGATAAGCACCTTTTATCCTGCTGCTGCCCACCTTGATAGTAACCATAGCTCTGGGGTTCTTTTATGTGCTCTTGAAGTCACTGGCTATAATTCTGCATGTGAAGCTACCTCTCTTAGGGTAGATCTCTAAACATAATTCCTTCTTTATTTCCTTTCTACATGCTGGGACTTTTTTTTTTTTTTTTTTTAATCTTTTACTTATTTGCTACAGGGTCTTTCAGTGCAGCTTGGACTCATAGTGATCTTCCTGTCTCAGCCTCCCCAACACTGTGATTACAAGTGTACACCACCACAGCCGGTTATGGTGACTGGCACAGTGTGCCTGGTGTTTCAGGACTGACATGGCATGTAGTACTGGGGATCCAATCCAGGTTCTTATGCTTGTCAGGCAGATACTTAGACTGCCAAACTGTCTCTCCCAGCAAGCTGTGGCACTTCTTTGGAGGTAGAATTAGGACTGAAGAACTGGAGAAGCTGTGATCAAAAGAAAGAAAGAAGCTGTTCTCCACCCTAGCACAGTGAAGATGATATAAACGACAGAAGTGGAGAGAGCAGGGGCATAGGGGCAGCCATGGACATGTGCAGGGCTCTCTGTCCCCATTGCTCCGGGGAGCTGGGGGCCAGGAAACAATAGCTCAGGGATTTTCCGGCCTCCCCAAATGTACTCCCCAACCTTAGAGAATTCATTAGGAATTTCAAGAAATTCTTTAGAAATTCAAGTATCACTTGAAAAAATTTTATCAGAGATTTAGGGATTGCTTTACTTTTGCTTCTATGACTTCTTTTTGATTAAATTTAATATTTTATTATATAATCCTTTAACAATTAGCTAATTGGTTATATGTACGTATATATGTATTTTTCAGCCCTGGGAATTAAACCCAGGGCCTTAAGAAAGCTAGGAAAGTTTTTGGCCACTGAGCTATATCACTAGTTCCATTTATGTATTTATTCGTTTTTTGGTGTTTGTGGTTTTTTTGAGACAGTGTCTCAAATAAATCTCAGGATCTCAAGATCTCAGGATCATGTAGTTAAGTTGAATTCACCAAGTTACACAGGTTGGACTAAAATTTGTGATCCTTTGCCTCAGCCTACTTAGAACTGCAGAGGCTGAGGCAGGAATATAAAGTTGAGTTGGAGGTCAGCCTGGGCCACATAGTGAGACTCTGTCTGAACTTAAAAAAATAAAAAAGAAGGGTCCAGGAATATGGCTCAATGGCACAGTGCCTGCCTGGCAAGCATGAGGTCATTAGCTTAATTTCTAATACAAAACAAGCAAGCAAGCAAGCAAGCAGGGCCAATCCTCTAAGGGCTGAAGCCCCATGTTATGGTTTATGTCTAGTTGTGCCCCCAAAGCCTCATGTAGTCATTGGGCTGAGACTTCTAGAGTTTGAGACTTGATCCATGATCCCTGGGATTACGAGTTTTAGTACTGATGGGATTATGGGTCAAAGTACTTCTGGGATTATGGGTGTAGCCTAGGGCGGGAACTAAGGCAGAGAGCCTGAATGTAATATAAAGAGAGACAGAGAGACAGACTCGAGCTGGTGCTGCTGCTCTGCTGCCCTGTTTGGTT
>PVJA010035894.1:10333-21615 GCA_004027025.1 Myocastor coypus | reverse complement strand
GCTACAAAACTGAGCTCAAGGCCAGCCTGAACTGTACAGCGAAACCCTGTCTCAAAAAGAAAAAAAAAAGTATTAGGTCTGACATAAAGAAAATTCACACCTGTAATCCCAGCACTCGGGAGGCTGAGGCAGGAGGATCGGTGCGAGTTCGAAACCAGCCTGGGCTACAAAAGTGAGCTCAAGGCCAGCCTGAACTGCACAGTGAGACCCTGTCTCAAAAAAAAAAAAAAAAAAAAAATGACATAAAGAAAATTAAAGAAAGTATCTCTAAGGCTAAACCATGTGAGATGAGAAATTTTAGATTCCTTCATAAGTTTGTTCCAAATAGTGTTTTATTAGCAAAGGATTTCAGAGATAGCAGCTCTCCAGAAGCATGTGCAGTGTGTAATTACCAATATTCCATGGTATGGCTAATTTCTCCCATTCAAGTACTAACCAGGCCCAACCCTGCTTAGCTCCCAAGATCAGATGAGACTGGGTGCGTTTAGGGTAGTATGGCTGTAGACAATGGCTAATTTCTAAAGAAGGGGAATTTTTTAATTTTAATTTTTATTACTTGTAATAAGGGATAATAACATGAATTTCAAAACATGTTAGTAGTACATTTGCAATAATTGACACATTGCATATTGTTGTCCTCATAATAGTTATAAAGAGTGCAGGGTGTAGATGTGATAAATTTTCTAATTGATATTGGGAAAGAAAGAAAGAAAGAAAGAAAGAAAGAAAGAAAGAAAGAAAGAAAGAAAGAAAGAAAGAAAGAAAGAAAGAAAGAAAGAAAGGAAGGAAGGAAGGAAGGAAGGAAGAAAGCAAGAAAGAAAGAAAGAAAGAAAGAAAGTTCAGAAAAAGAAAAAAATTCCTTCTCTCTGAACTAAGAGGAAGTATTTGTAGACATAGTCCAATCTTCCATAATTGCAGTGGGTTACCAGTGAAACTGGCATTGTTGAAAGCTGTTGATTTAAGCCTCTTACAGCTTACCATACTAATCTAGCTCTGCATTTTATGCCTCATAATTAAGCTTTTCTATGGGGTGACTGAGGAAGAAGAGAATTTTTTAAGTCATATGACAATTAACTTGACAAGGTTTCAAGCTTGCATTACTTGAATAATTATCTGTAGAGTGAAGTTCTGTTAATATTCTCAGAGAATTAATTCTTTTGTCCCTGGGAAACAAGCACACTGCTGTAGATCAAAATATATCATTAAATGATTTATCATAAACCAGTGACAGGCATTAGAGCATCATTCAATTAGAAGAAAGTATTATAAGTCATCTAGTTCAAAGAATAAACTGCAAGTAAGCATTATATACCTTCCTCATCAATACTTCCAGTAGCAGCAAGCTCTTTGGTAATGTTTGCCCTATCTATCTGTTCATCTTAAATGTGACTTGTTATGCTTAGACTCTCTGTACCTTCTACTCAATTCTGCTCACAGCAACCATAAAAAATAGCTTTATTCCCACCCCCCTCTCCTAGAAAACAATTTTTAAATTCTTTAAAAGATTGTTATTACATTCCCCCAAATTTGCTCCATTATTCCTTCACCACTTCCCTCAGGACACAATTTCCAAATCCCTGACCATCCTTTGTGAGTGATTCTCTCTAAAGACATGGTGCCTAGGGTGAGACAGGAAATGAAAGTTCATAGCACAAATGCTGGTGGGACCACTGAGTCTCCCTTGGGCAGATGACTATACTTTTATAATATAGTCTGACATGGCATGCAGTGTTTCTGCAACAGGGTACATTGTTGCTGCATAATTAATTTTGTCTGTGGCCAAAAAATCCCTAAGTTAGCTGTCAAGTAGACATCCCACATCCTGGGCTTGTGCAACTGGATTCTTTTCTTAACCTAAATGGAGGAATTTACATTTATCCCTGTAAAAATTGCATCTTATTGGTTTTGGCTTCTAAGTCATCTCCAGTGGATCACTCTAAATTCCAGGTCTAAAACTGGACAGCGCTCTCAACAAACCATATCTTCTTCCATCCCATTTTGGACAATGTGCTAACTGTTCTCATGCAGCCAAACTCTAGAATCACCTAGAACCTCTTTGTCTTTCTTCACACGGATTCAATTAGTCACCAATTCCTAGTGTCCAAATTGCTCCTGGGTGCACATTTTCAGTTCTACCACATTATGATCATCCTGGTACTAGTTCTTACTATGGCCTGCATACAGCATATATCTCCAAATACTGCCAAGAATTGGATGTCTTATCACTTACTTTTTTTTTAACCTTAAACACATTCTATTTTTCCTCTGTGCCAAAATATTTTTTATTCATTTTAATGAGGAAAAAAAGATAAAATTGCAATAAAATAGTTTCAAAATACTTAAACTTTTCATACCCAGTCCTACTAAATTGTACCTGAACAGCTGCCCAAATAATCAATCCAGTAAGAATTTCCCTACCCAACTCATTCAAAATCTTTGAAAACTCCCTGTAGCTATTTCTGTTCTTCATACACTTGCCATAGTCTTTCTCAACTATTCCCAAATTTATTTAATTGTAATAACCCACTCATAGTTTTAAATTTATAACATATTTATGGCCAGTGTTCAAATAGATGTGCACATTTTCTCTTTTAAACTAGATATGAGAGAAACATCTCAGTATCCACTGATGCCTTTGAATTATAAAATCTATGTTTAAGGTGTAGTCATTTTTACAAATAGAAGAGGATATGAAATTTGAAGGAGAAAGTAATAATTAACTTATTAATAACAATATCTGTGGCTACTAGTAAACTGTGCCAGATAGTGTGTGAAGCAGTCATTTATTTATTTATTTATTTATTTATTTATTTATTTATTTATTTATTTATATTTACTGGCAAAGTTGGCATTGAACTCAGGCCCTTGCCCTTGCCAGGAAAGCACTTATTCTATTGAGCTCCTCAGCCCCTGATGCAATTTTTAACACTGATGTGGACCTCATAATTAGCTCTCATTCTACAGAAAATTGAATCGGAGGCCACTCTATAATTGAAGGTGAAATAATGCAGCTTTACTTTATGGTCCATACTCTTAATTTCTACACTACTGTGCATAAAATAATATCTACCTAAAAAAAGAATTGATTATTGTTCAGTATAGTCATGCATATGCACATGATACAATTATGCTCCACACATACCTACAAATGCACAAATATAGAATGGAAGTGTTTTGTATACAAAAATGAAATTTTCATTTTAAAAATCCCAATGCCCAACTCAGCATCATGTTATACTAAAGCTGGAATAATACTGAAAAGATGAGTATTGGCCCCAGGCAGAGATAACATACACATTCATGAAATATTCCTTATCTTTAAAATTAAATAAGTAGGGGCTGGGGATTTACCTCAGTGGTACAATGCTTGCCTAGAAATATAGAAGCCCTGGGTTCAGTTTTTAGCACCAAAAACCACAAAATAAACCTCACTGGCTGGGCATGGTGGTGCACACCTGTAATCCCAGCACTTGGGAGGCTGAGGAAGGATTGCTATGAGTTCGAGACCAGCCTGGACTACATAAATGAGCTCAAGGCCAGTCTGAACTGCATACCAAGAACCTGTCTCAAAAGAAAAAAGAAAAAAAAAAAAAAAAAACCTCATCTAAAATCAAAAATTAATAAATAAACTCTTATTTCCATGAATAGGCCTTATTTCCATGAACAGCACCTTATGGAAAACACAAGCTTTGGAAACTATCTTCTATGCAATACACTAGCTATGTGCATTGGGTAAGTCACTCAAATTCCTAAGGCTCCACTTTTTTAAAATGAAGATACTAGTCTCTATTTCTTAAGGCTGTTGAAAGATATATAACAAAGTACCTGGAAAATAGCAGATATTGTTAATTACTAAGTAATATTTCAGACCTGGGAGGTTAGAAATGAAAAAAATATATATAAAGTGCATAGATTCATGACCCCATTCAAGGTGGCTCAATATCTGTAAGCATGCAATGGAATCGCAGGGTCCCCTGTGCAGGGTGAATCATGAGCACAGGAATCTTGTAGTAGCCTGGCTGGCAGCTCCAAGGAACAGCTCCAGGGACAGTGGTTTTACTCTCAGGACTCTAACCGCAGTTACGGGCCACAGTTACTAACAGCCTTGTTATTTTCTCAGCTCATTTGACTGTATTTAGAAAATAACCCTGTTTTATAAACTCCAAAAATGTGAATAACTTAAGAGACTCTTAGGAAATACTGTTGGATTGGACTAGTTTAAAGGAACATTCCTTGGGGCTGGGGAGATAGCTCCGAGGCACAAATGCCTGCTGGGCAAGTGCAAGGTCGTGAGTTCGAACCCTCGTCCCACAAAAAAAAAATAAATAAATAAATAAAATAAAAAAAATAAAGGAACATTCCTGTACTCTTAACACTCAGAAATCAAAAGAGCCCATTTGCTGAATTAAGCTAAAGTCATAGCTTGAAAACTGGTTGTGACTATGTTAGATATGGTATTATAAAGAAATAATATTGGTTACAACAGACACTTTAAAAATACACTCTTGATGTGAAAACAGCTCTCCAGAGCTGGGTACTCACTTGACTGCCACCACTGACTACATATGAGCCGCAAGTTCATAGTGACTACTTATCTCCCTTCTCACACATGTTAACCTGCCCAGAGACACATTTTCAACTTTATTTTTCTTTTGAGACAGGGTCTCACAATTCACGTTCAAGACTGTACTTGAACTCAATGTATAGCCCAGTATGGACTTAAACTCATAGCAATCCTCCTCCCTCAGCCTAGCAAGTGCTGGGGTTACAGGTATGTGCCACCATGACTAGTCACTCAACTTTTGAATGAAGTGGATGGCCTACAAAATGGGAGCTCATTCCACTATTTAGCCTCTTTCTTCATAATTTTTAGACTCCTTCTTAGGGGAGTGTGGACAACGGGATGGGTATGGAGTGAGAACATGCCCAACTTATCCTCTTAGCAAATTCTTTTTTAAAATGTTTTTTCTTTTAATAATAACAATGTGACATTTTCAAAAACACATTAGTAGTACATTCCAAATAATTGATACAGTGTATATTGTTGTCCTCATAGTAGTTACATAGAGAACAGGATGTAGACATAATTTTTCTAATCATTGTTGGTACAAAAAATTTCTTCTCATTGAACTAACAGAAAGTAGCTGTACATGCAGCTCAGTATTCCATAATCGCAGTGGATTATTGGCAGAACTGGCAATGCCAGAAGCTATTGATTTAAGCCTTTTACAGCATATTAATCTAGTTTACATTTCATGCTTCATGGTTAAACTTTTCTGGTGGGTGGTTAAGGGAAAGTTAAAGCAAGACCTGTATAACAAAATATGCAACTTTTATATCTCCCAAGGTCAGTCAAATCCCCTCAGGATTTACTTTGAAACCATGTACAGTGCTTTGTAGAACTGTTGTCAGTGTCAGCCATCTGGGTGAGTCACAGCTGAGTCAGAGAGCTTGACCAGTATGCTCTCTGTGAAAGCTCAAGAGAATGCTTTCTCCCTAGGTGACTCTCTTAGGCACACTATGCATCGTCAATCCCTTTCCTCACAAATTTCAAATATATAACATAACATTAATCATAATCATACTGCTGTACATTAAATTTCTAGAACTATAGCATTATTGAACTTAGTACTTTTCATTTATATCCTTCCTCTCCAAAACTCATGAAAACAACATTCTACATCCTATTTCTGAGTCTAATATTCTTAGATAACACATAAAGTGTTGCTGCATAGTATATATCATTTCAGTGTCTGACTTATTCCACCCAGATTGTTGTCCCCAAGGTCCAGCTATGCTATAAATGGCAAGATTTTCTTCATTTCTAAAGCAAAATATTATACACACACACACACACACACACACACACACACACACACACACAATGTACACCTTTCTCTACCCATTTACACACTAAAGATTTAGATTGTTCCCATGTTTTGGTTATGTGAATGATGGTACACTGAACATGGGAATGGAGACACATTATCTACATGCTAACTTTATTTTCTTTGGACTTAGGATCAGAAGTGTGATTTCTGGAGCATAATCTTATTCTTAGTTTTTTGACAGACCTCCATGCTGGTTTTCCAAATCGCTATAGCAAATTATAATCATGCCAGCAGTGCACTGATTGCTGTTTACTTGCATCCTCACCAGCACTTGTTATCCTTCATCCTTGTGGTCATAGAAATCCTCACCAACACAAAATGAAACCTCGGTTTTAATCTTCATTTTCCAGAGGACTGAGGATGTTGAGCATTGTTTTCATAACTGTTGGGCATTTCTATGTTTTCCCTTGAGAAGTATCTATTTAAGGCCCCTCTCCATTTTTAATCAGGCTTTATTTTTTGTTATTGATAAAATTTTCTTACATATTTTTTAAATTCTTATTTTATTTTTTTATTTTATTTTTCTTGCTTCAGAACTTTTGTTTGTTTGTTTGTTTATTGTTATGGCCGGCTCAGCCTGCCCTGAGGGCAGGGCTGGCGCAGCATGTGGTGCCGGGGATTGAACCTCAGTCCCTGCAGCCGCCCAAGCTTTCCTAAGCAGGCGTGTTAGACCACTGAGCCATCCCGCCGGGCCCCTTCTTACATATTTTGGATAATAATTCTTTATCATGCATATGGTTTACAATATATTCTCTTCTACATAATTTCATTTCATTCTTTTGCTGTGCAGAAGTGATCCTATTTAACATTTTTGTTTTTGCTCTCTGAATGGTGATCTTATGCATAACAAAGAGAACGCTGTATGTGCAGCTGAGAATGTGTACTTCAGTGATGTTAGGCAGAACACTGAAAACATCTATGTTCATTTGTTGACAAGTTTGGTCAAATTCTGGCATTTCTTTGCGGATATTTTGTCTAGTTTGATCTATCTTTTGTCACAATTGGGTGTTTACATTTCCTATTACAATTGGGTTATTGCTTATTTGTATGTATTAAAAATTATCTTATATAGTTGAGTGCTCCTGTATGTCGTGCATACATATTTATGGTTGTTATCTGTTCTTCTTAAAAATTTTTCCCTAACAGTATGTAGTGACCTTTGTTACTTCTTTGGATCATGCTGGGCTAGTAGTTCACATTGTCTGCAAATAGAATGCCTACCCCTGCTTTCTTCTGGGTTCCTGTCACACGGAGTATTGCATTCTATCCCTTCACTTTTGGTATATGCATTTCTTTTTGAGTTACATGTGTTTCTTTATTTTTTTTTAAAGTATAAATTAGAATTAAACAGAAAAAACTACAAGTGATACAGAATTTCACTTAAAAAAGTAATATGCATTTCACAGTATTTGTTGCCATACATAGTTTTGTCTTCCAATCAGTTATTCATATTACCAGATATATGCATGTAAAATTAGAGGACAGAAAAAGAGAAAGAAATATATAAGAAATTAAGAAGAGAAAAAAAAAAAACAATTGAAGAAAAGAAACAAAATATGTCAGGTTTTATCTACTCTTCCATAGACCAGCAGAAATGTACAGTACAGTTCTACAACCCATCCTGCTTATATACCTAGGTAAATCTCGTTCCCCCTCTCCCTCTCTTGTCCTTCTACTCATCCCAGTAACTCTTTCCTTTTGAACAAGTTCATTCCCTCTTCCCAATATCTATTGTTCCCTTCAGATTCCATTTTCCTTCTTCTTCAGGCTATCACACATAGAGTGCCAATATGATGCTTGCACATGCGGGTCCAATCCACCTCACATGCGGGTCCAATCCATCCAATGACAAAAAATGCAATTTTATCCTGTTCCACTGCAGAATAATACTCCATTGTGTAAAAAAATGCCACATCTTCTCCATGCATTCTTCATTAGATGGGCATCTGGGTTGTTTCTAGGATTTAGGTATAATAAATTGCTCTGCTATAAACATGGAACACATACACTGCTGTCATGAGATTTTCAGTTCTTCTGGAAAAATACCCAGGAGAGGAATATTTGGCATGAATTGGATCTCCAATCCTAGCTTTTGAAGGAATCTCCACACTGACCTCCATAGTGACTGCACCAATTTGAACTTCCACCAACAGTGCAGAAGGGATCCCTTGTCTCTTGACATCAGCCATTTCTTCTGGGGCAAGGTGGAATCTCAGTGTTGTTTCAATGACCAAAGATGTTGACATTTCTTTCTTTGAGAAGTACACATTTCTTTCTTTGAGAAGTACAGATGCCCATTTTTGGATTGGGTTTTTACATTTGGGGTGGGTCTTATTTTTTAAAATTCTTTATATATTCTAGATAGAAGGCCTTTGTTGGAGGAACTGTTGGATGTTTTTCCCAATTTGTGGTTTCTTTTCACTCTGTTGGAGATTTGTTTTGAAATGCAGAAACTTTTCAAAATGAGATCCCAGTTCATTTCATTCTTTGCAGTATTTCCCATGAAGTTTGGTTTTTGTTCACTAACTCTCTACCTACCCCGTATGTCTTTACAATTTCTACTTACTTTCCTTCAGAAGAATTAGTGTTTCTGTTTCGATATTTAAATCTCTGATCAATTTTTACTATAGCTTTGTGCACAGTGATAGGCATAGGTCTAGTTTTAGTCTTTGGTGTAAGGAAAGCCAGTTTTTTCAGCACCATTTATTAACAAAGCTACCTTTCTTCCAATGAGCATATTTCATTCCTTTATTAAAGGTGGCTGAGTATGTCTGCAGTTATGTCTACATTCTCTAGTCTGTTCCTTCGATCCTCAAGTCTATGCCAGTACCATGCTGATTTTATCACAGTAGCTTTATAGTATAATTTCAGGTCAAGGATTATGATATCTCCTGCTTTTCCTTTGTTTCTCAGGATTGCTTTTGATAGTATTTATTGATCAATTCTGTCAGGCTGGTTCTTTTGATTGGTAAGCTGAGACCATTAGCCTTGATGGTTATAAGTGATACATAATGGCTTCTCTTTGTTCTATTTTCCTGCTGTTGGTTTCTTTCCATTGCTGTGCTGGGAGTTCTGGACATTTTAATCTCTAGCTACAGCACCTTTTGGTACTTTTTTAGGGTTGGTTTGGTAGTCATGAATGTCTTCAATTGTTCTTTGTTATGGAAGTATTTCATTTTTCCGTTAATACTACAAGATAGCTTTGCAGGGTACATTAGTAAGGCTTAGGAGTTATTTTTTTCAGGACTTAGAATATTTTATTTTCATCTTTTTTTCTCTTGAGGGTTTGTGTTTAGAAGTCTGCCATGATTCTGATAGGCTTTCATTTATAGATGATCTATTTGTTTTCTCTAACATCTTTTAATGTTCTGTTTTTGTTCTAGGTTTCTGGAATCTTGATTACTATGTGTCTTGGTGTAGTTTTTGTTTTTGTTTTTGTTTTGTTTCAGTACCAGGGATTGAACTCAGGACCCTGCGCTTGCCAGCAAGCACTTATTCTACTGAGCTATCTCCCAGGTCCCCAAATCTTGCTGCAGTTTTATTTTGGTTATAGCTGTTTGGAATTCTTCATATTTCATTATTTGCATGTCAATTCTTTAGTCATGCTTAGAAAGTTTTGTTATTATTTCTATGAAGAGTTTTTATGGCATGTATTTTGTCTCTAGCTTTCTCATTTAACTCAATCAATCCTGTTACTGTTTTTTGCTCTGTCTTATAATTGCTGGACTGATCTTTCATAGTCTCTATTTGTATGATATTTTTATGATCACTAGCTGAAATTCTGTCTTCAAGATCTGATCTTCTTTCATTCAATTTGTTGCATATACTTTTAGTGGATGATTTAATCTCTTGGATTTCTGATGGAATCAGTCTCATGAATTCTATTTGCTTCCTATATTTGGTATTTTTTGTTTCCTTATTTTTCCAAGCTGGTCTAATCTTTTGTCTATATCTACTCTAATATATTTAATTTTGAGCATCATTACTGTTTGTACATGAGTGATTATTTTCTCTGCTGTGCTTTCCTCTCTTTTTTAATTTTTTAACTTTTGTTGCTATCACTTCAGAAAGTCCCAGTGTTTGGCCTCCAATTTCATCTATCTCATTGTGCTCTTGGCTTATCCTCAGTGGGCTGGGAGTCTGGAGTTAGTTTGCTTCTATGTCTTGTCATTTTCCGTTTTCTCTTTTTAATTTTATTTTGTTTTGTATGTTGTTGTTTGCTGACTTAATATCTTTATCATTAGTACTGAAGCTTCCCTAGGAGACGCCTGTCCTTCCTATTGGTTCTTTATAGCTCTCTGAAGAATCTACTTCCCCAACTTGTATAAGATGCAAAGTTACTATTTGACTCAGCATCTAGTCCTTTGGTAGTGGCTTATGGTAATAATTATGAGCCAATATGGTCATGGCATCATAAAGGGGACATTAAACTATAGCACATCTATAATTACACTCATGGGGACATACAGGGAACATAAGCTAATTATAGCATGTCTTCCAGATCTGGCTAAAATAGTATAGCTGAAAATAACAATAGTTTCAAGTACAGCTTAACTACTGACAAACTATGGTAACCATTAACCTGATACAGTTGGATATAGATATTTTCAGTGTTCTATCTAACGTCATCAGAATATACATTATTCTCAGCTTCATGGACTGTTCTATAAAATGGACCATGAACTAGCCCACAGAAAATGCTTTAATAAATACAAAGGAATTGAAATTATCCTGTGCATATTGTCTGATCATGAAATAAGGAAATTAGAAATTAACGTCAAAAAAATTCAAAAACTCCATAAGCACATGGAAATTAAACCCCACCCTCCTAAACAACCAATGGGTCACAGATGAAATAAAGGGAGAAATTAAACAATATCTACAACTAAACAAAAATACAGATGCAATACACCAGAACTTACTAAACATAATGAAAGCAATCCTAAGAGGGAAATTTATACCAGTGAATTCTCACATCAGGGAAACAATTAGCACAAGACAGTAACCTAATGGTGTACCTCAAGCTTCTAGAAAAAGAGCTAGACAAACCCAAAGCCCAAACAAGGGAGGAACTTATAAAAATAACAGCAGAAATTAATGTACTGGAGACTACGAAAATAACACAAAAAGTTAATGAATCAAAGAGTTGGTTCTTTAAAAGAATAACTAAAATTAATAAACCCTTATCCTGCCTTATCAAAAAAAAAAAAAAAAAAAAAAAAAAAAAAAAAAAAAAAAAAAAAAAAAAAAAAAAAAAAAAAAAAAAAAAAAAAAAAAAAAAAAAAAAAAAAAAAAAAAAAAAAAAAAAAAAAAAAAAAAAAAAAAAAAAAAAAAAAAAAAAAAAAAAAAAAAAAAAAAAAAAAAAAAAAAAAAAAAAAAAAAAAAAAAAAA
>PVJA010035894.1:0-10233 GCA_004027025.1 Myocastor coypus | reverse complement strand
CATCAAAAAGGTAAAAGTCATATTTTTTTCACACTGGTCTCTTCAGGACACAACATAATAAATGGTACTTATTTGTTAAAAATAACTATATAGCCAGGTATGGAAGCATATATCTTCAGTCCCAGTACTCAGGAGGCTGAGGCAGGAGGATCACTATTGGGTTTGAGACAAGCCTAGGCTACAAAGTGAGTTTAAGGCCAGCTTGAATGGCATAGCGAAAATAGTTTCAAAATCACAAAATTTAAAAAAAAAAATTAATAAGTGTATAAACAGATGGAAAATGCAAACAATTCCACCTATTGTTCAAATAGGCCATATTCAGGCACTTTAGGGCTTGTTTTGTGGAAATATACAGTATTCCAATAATTGTCACACTGAATATATAAAATAAGAGCTAAAAATGACCTCAAAAAAAGATGTCAGCCAGGATCTAGCTCAGTAACACGGCATTTGTGCAGCATGCAAAAGGCCCGAGGTTTACTCCTATTACCACAAACATACACAAAACCTTCAGTTTATGGCAGCATTCAGTGATCAGATGACCTGTGACAGTGGCAGTCCTTTCCTGAACAGTTAATGTAATCAACAGTCTCAAGGTAGTGACTCCCTTGCAAAATTATGTAAACTGAATGAGTAGCTCCAGGTATTATGCCTGGACTTCAGCGGCTCAGACTATAATTTTTTGGTATCATTTCTTAGAATGTAGAAATTCAAAAATTTTATTTGTATTTTAGGAACTTAAAATTATCAAGACTAGAGCAGAGGATGCAAACATGATAACTTTTTAAATCATTATTGATACAAAAATTTCTTCTCATTGAACTAAGACGAAGTAGTCATATAGATAGTCAAATATTCCATAATCACAGTGGGCTATTGGCAGAACTGGCAACATAAGAAGCTGTTGGTTTAAGACTTTTACAGCTTAGTAAATTAATCTAACTTTACTTTTTATGCTTCGTGGTTAAAATTTTCTGCTGGGTGGTTAAGGGCAAGTTAAAGCAAGACCTGTATAACAGAACATGCAACTTTTGTATCTCTCAGGGTAAGTCAAATCCCCGCAGGATTTACCTTGAAACCTGAGTAGCATGACTAATACACATGTGAACTATGTATTCAATGGTTACAAATTCATGGAAACCAATAGAATTTAAGTTCTCTAAAGACAAAATTTTTTTTAAAAAATCAAGATTCTCTTAATCTTTTGTATTCTATAGATGGTACTACTAAAACGTCAGTTATATTCATATAAACTGTACTCCCTAAGATGACGATTAAAGAAAGGGCAGTACAAAAACATGCACAGTATAAAGGAAGTGAAAGTCATAGGTGGATGGATAGTTTTAATCATAATTAATAGATGCCACAATCTATGGCAACATAAAAAAGCTCAAATTAGTTTTTGAAAATACATTTAGGAATCTTATTTTAAAGTGTTATGAGAATTGTTATTATCATTGAACTATGACATACACATTGCCCAGTTATGAAGCCCACAGGATGCTTCATAGCACAGATCATTCAACATTTCAGCAGAAAGTGGGCTTTATTTTTCTCCTGATTACTAATACTCACTCATATCCTACTTGTTTGTTTCGTTCTTGAGTTGCTCTGACAAGAATGTAAAGTTTATGCGCTAAAACTCTGCGAAGGCAGAGATCTCCATGGGTTTTGCTCATTGCCTGAGGCATAGATGGTGCTCAATGTTTCCTGGGGATTTGAACAAATGAAGGCAGAAACTGCAGCTGTGGGGAAATCACTTTGTCAAGTTTTTACAAAAACAAAGAAATTGTCGACTAGGAGACTGTGAAGGAGGGAATTTTGTACTTGCATGGCTGATGACACAAGTATTCACAAAAGACTGCCAGAGACACAACTCTGCACAAAGCCCACTGCAGCCTTATCACACAGTGCTCAGCAAGGATGTCCATCCCACAATTGTCCAACACTATACTGCTACCAGCCTTGCTACTAATCCTCATGTCCTGAGATTACTCCTTCATGACAGTTCACCTAATTCTCATTTGCCTTTAAGAATTTCCCCTTACTTCAACATTTTCAATACATTTCAGCATACTCCAGATACAGGACAACATGAGGTTCCTAATTACAAATTTCTGCTATTCTTAAATAAGCCTGTTATTCTTAGAATACTTCTCAATATGTTATTTAGATTGCCCAGACAGAAAAATTAAGTGCTGAATATTTAGTTGCTAAGTGACTGAATGTGGCAAGTTATCCAGGCACTTCCAAACCCTCACTCAGGGCTCCTTTTCTCTCAGTTCTTTTCTCTTCCTTCTGCTTCCCTCCCTTCCTCCACTCTTGAAACTGCCCTCTCCATCAGCAAGTGTGCAAAGCAATAAGCACCATTTTTAATTGCATGATAACCTATTTCTATGTTTGAAGTGTCTGTCACAGAGCCAACTAATTTTTGCAATGTAAATACCAAAAGCAGTTTACCTGGCACTAAACCCTGAGCCCTGGTGTGGCCCCTCCCCCGCCCCCTGCTTCTGTCCTCCTATCCTGGACCCTGTCTCCATTGTGCCATCTAGCCCTCCTGGTTCTGGCTGCAGTCTGCAGATTCCAGTGAAGGGTGTTGTGTATTTAGGCCTCATTGCTTTGTCGTGCTACTCCGTTCCTGGAGTTTGCTGATTTCTAGTGTATACTCTACTCTGTAGTCTTTGTCTGTGTTTGATTCCATTCTGTGGAAATAAAAAGTATGTTGTACATACTGCTGAAGAATTGCCTTGCACGTTAAGGCCTCCCCCTTTACTATAAGACTATAAATAAAAAACTTATTTTATCCTTTAAAACAAAATAGTGTCTGGCATATTTTGTCTGAGCTGCTTCTAGAACTCCCATCATAAAAGGGATATTTTCCTTCAAAAATTCCACAGCCATAAAAACCTATTTAAGAAAAATTACTAATTTATGAACAGCTAAACTACAGAGTGTCATTAGCCTGAGTCTGACTAGAAAAGCATTTTGACAGGCCACAGGAAGCCTCATCTTGAATGAGTTGAATTCTTCCTGATATGATGTCTCCTTTAAAAGCAAAGGCTGACCTGAGCAGGTTCCTTATTGAAGCAAACTGAGATGGAGTAAGCAAGAGTCAAAATCTGGAGTCAGCCTGAAATTGTTGGAGAATGAGAAGGAAACATGTGAGCAACAAAAAGAAGAAAATTGAACGATAACTTTTCCTGTTTGGAACATGTAACTTTTTACTACATTACTATTAATCAAATGTCAGAGAAGAACACAGACATTTTCAAAAACGCAAAGGATCAAATATTCACTATATATGCAACTATGCTATATGAAGACTTCCTACTAAAAGAAGAGGAAAAGAGTGAGTCTACTTTAAAAGGACAGTAAAAGGATATCTGGGACTGATAGGGCCCAGCACACCTAGATGGTGATCAGTTTAGTTGAGATAAAAGATGGAGAATCCCAGAGGAAATCTCTCAGGGGACAAAGCACATTTATCAAATATGTAAGATAATCAATTCTAAAATATAATGAGGTTGGGGCTGGGGCGATAGCTCCATGGCATAAGTGCCTGCCTGGCAAGTGCAAGGTAGTGAGTTCAAACCCTAGTCCCACAAAGTAATAGTAGTAGTAATAATAATAATAATAATAATAATAAAATAAAATGAGGTCATGATAAGGCAAAGGTATAAGAATAAAGGAAAGTCAATTAGAAACTCCATAAGAACAAAAAAATTTCTAAAGAAGAAAATATAAACACAGTACATTCACTGGCTCCATCGAAATGGTATTTGCTAACAACATAATTTTAAAACTGTTCAAAAGGAAAAATAAAGATATGGTTATTATAACTAAATAAGTGCAAATACTACTTTTAAAAGTAAGAGGAAGGAGAACAGCAATAGAGCCCAAATGGATTATAGATACTGACGCCATCATCTTGCCCAATGAGAAGCAAAAAGAGGCTGTGGTTGATGGTAAACCTCAAAGCGTGACACTATTAAGTTTAAAAGGTAACTGCAGAGAAACGAAGCTAGGAGTAGCGGCACACGTCTGTAACTCTCCTACTCAGGGGGCTGAACCAGGAGGACCACAAGGGTTGGAGGCCAGGCTAAACTACACAGTAAGACTGTCTCGAAACCCTAGAGAGAGAAGGAGGGAGGGGGACAGAGACAGGGACAGGGACAGAGACAGAGGAAAGAGAGAAGGAGGGAGGGAGGAAAAGAGACAGAGATGGAGGGAAGGAGACAGAGATCAGAGGGATAAATACAACACTTTAATTATGTTTGAAAAATGAAGAAGAGTAATATCTAAGTATAACAAGCTAAAGTGATTATCATGGAGCTTATGATTGGGACTGAGAGGAAGTAGCATAAAATATAACTTTCCAGTTATAAGCTTCTTGTTCTTATTTAACATTCTTAAAACAATGTACAGCATTACTTTAGGAAAGTAAATTCAAGCAGAGGAAGAGAATCGTCTGTGGCTTCATACTACAAGCACAGAAATTCATCTGTCCTATTAGAAAAATCTAAGTCATTGTTATCTTGTAAATATTAAGTTCACTTTTGTTGAAGTCACTAGTGAAGGAAGATGTGAATATCGTTTCTTATAAAGATACAACCATAGATTACAAGTTTAAATGACAGAGGGCTGGCCAGATAGCTCAGGGGACTAAAGCACATGTGTAGGCAGAATTCAGGGACCACAAGCTGTGCCAGCCCTGCCCCCAGGGCCTGCTGAGGAGACTGAGATTGTGCGGGTGGTACGCTCCTCTAATCCTAGAGCTTGGGAGGCTAAAAATAGGAGGATCACTATGAGTCCAATCTATATAGTGAGACCCTGTACTAAATACATAAAAAAGAGATATACTTTTTGTAACTCTTACTTCAGAATCAGTGAGCTACAGTAACTTAGTGACTCAAACTCTCGGTGCTAATGACAGGTTAGAAGTTAAAAAGAAAACTACAAAGCTAATATTCCTTGCTTTCTCTAAATCTCAAGATGCTTAGCAGCTGCAGTTTTCATTATTAGGCAGAAATATTTAAGGCAAGCATCTGGGATTCATTCACATCAATTGTTGTTCTTTAAAAGAGGTATTCTTTTCATTTAAACTATTAACCTTCTTTTAAAGACTATTTTCATAAGAAACAAACATCTATCCTTCCTGTTCCCTGCCAGCATTAATTTCAAAGTTTCAGCCTGCTCTAGGAAATTGAAAAGGAACTCTCTTCCTACATCCTAAGTGTCTCTTTATTCCATATGCAAAAGCTTCAGGACAGTCCCCAGGGGAAGCAGCCTCTCCTGGGTCCTCAAACTCACTTCCAGATGTGAGCCCCCAAGGTGGACAAACAGATCCAGGCTTCCAGCCCCTTTCCAGATGACAGCCTCCAGAAAGATGAGTGTGGCAGAGACCTATTCCCCTGACTCCAGATGTGGCCACAGAGCACATGAGTAAACTGAAACATATTCTCTCCCCACCACATATAATCCTCTAGGCAAGGCAGCCTTCTTATGTGATTCCAACACCACTCCATATTGTCTTGAGAGAGCTAAGTCTCCATAGCTCAAAGTCTTATATTTCTCTGTCTCACCAGTTTACAAAGCTGAGGTTCCTCACCTGGGTCAAGACACTTATCTCTGGACACACTTTGGGGATTAGGTTATTTTGAAGGTCTAAAGTCTTCAGGCCAGGCAGTTTTCCTAATGTTGAGGGCATCTTTGTCATCTTCTTCCCATTCAAAGTAATGGTCTTAGTGTTTTTACCACCCTTCAGTGCTCCTAATAGCAGTCTCTCTGCCATGATCTTAGAAGAAGGCAACCTGAGAGATTAGACTTCTTTCTAATGCATCTTTAGAATCTCTTCTTGCGGAACAGACGCATCATGGAAACAGACATTCTGAGCTCCACCATGCTTAGTGCAGAAAGTGTCAGATAGGTTCCTATGGAAAAGCTAGGGAGGGAAACACAGGGAGAGAGAACATGTAAGACAAACTTTGAATATTTTATGCCAGAGATTTGAAAGGTATCAAAGATTAATGAGATTACATCAAAAGGACACAGAAGCCAATTTCTGGGAGGTCCCACCAGTTTATGATGGGATATAATTAAGGATCAGGGGAAAAAATACTAGAATAGACTGAAACAAATCAAAGCATACTAAATTCTGAGAGTTCATAATGGTAGTTAAAAAAAAAAAAAAACAACTAATAACCCTAGCACCAGAGTTGCTAGGCAACAACACTAAAATTTGATAAAAAGCACTAAACATCTATTCTGCTCTTATAAAACAAACTGATTTGAGCATAATGTAATAGTTAATAAAGATCTTATTCACAGCGGAATTAAAGTTACCAATTTAAGAAGAAAAAAATAGCTTTAGAAAATTCATTCTTTCTGCAAATTTTAAGGGGATCTTGCACAAATCATAACTGGTTGCTTAAAGCATTAGCTGAAAGGTTGATATGGAAGTCCTTAAGAAAAGAATCGAATCAATAAACCCACTAATCAGTTGTAGTCATTAGTAAAACCTAGATAATCATAAGATAAACCTTATGAAGAGATTTAATGAAAAGCACACATTACCATACAAAATGTTCTTGCCTAAGAAATGAACCTAAATTTAATCATGGCTTGAAGCATGAGAAGCAGACGGCAGCTTAAAATTCTCCAGAAAGAACTAGTTCAAAGCTAGAACAGAGCATTCTATGGGGCAAATGACATAAGTTTCACTCACAAATCACTAGCATTAACAAAAAGAGAGATGAATGTTATGAAGAAAATTAACTTAAGACAAATAAAATCCAGATGCAATGTTCAGACTTGGATTGAACCTTCATTTGAACAAAAATATCTTGCAGTCAATGAGGAAAATGTATTTATGAACTGGGTATCATCAGCTAATAGGAATTATAATTTTGTTATGCGTAACGATGGCATGAGATAGTAGCACCTAGCCTAACATTCAGAAACACATACTGAAATTTTCAAGTAAAATAAGATGATGCTCTTTCAGAGTCTGGTTTCACAAGGTAAGAGGCACGGGGCTGAACTGCTCATAACTCACTGGTCAGCAGGATTCCAAAAGCCACCTCTTCCTCAATCAAATAAAGTGAAGCCAGGGTCTAGAGCAAGGAAGATGTGTTATTTTATATAAGGTTGCCACACCTATATGTACAGGCATGTGCACACACACACACACACACACACACACACACACACATGCACACCCTCTCTGGGGACTGGGATATTTTTCTGACTCAGTATTAAACTCAGGACCTCACCCTATGCTAGGCAAGGAGCTCTACCTCTAAGCTACATCCCCAGTCTTCCAACTGATATACATATATTTTTGAGGGCTCATTTTTTTTTTTTTTTTTTTTTTTTTTTTTTTTTTTTTTTTTTTTTTTTTTTTTTTTTTTTTTTTTGAGTAGGGGCAAAAGGGTGGCTTTGAACTTACTATAGCCTACGCTGGCCTCAAACTCACAGCAATTGTCCTGCTGAGCCTCCCGTGTGCTGGCATTACAGGCATGCACTACCACTACAGGCTTAGAGTGGGAGCTTTACTTGAATGTAGTCTATACATAATAAAGTCAAGGATATTTTACTTCCAACAAAATTTAATGTCTTAGAGTTTCTTTAAAATAATCCAGGGAGGTCCAGGGACATAGGTCAGCAGCACAGCACCTGCTTGGCAAGCTCGGGCACCTGAGTTCAATTTCCAGTACCAAAATATAAAATAATAATCCAGGGGGAAAAGTGGGGATCTTATCTAAGAAGACTGATAAAATGTTGATAATTACTGATGTTGAATAATAGATACAGAGGTATTCATTATGCTAGTCTCAGTATTTTGGGGTTTGAAAAGACAGAACGATGGTGGAGCTGTAGACAGTAACATAGTGTGTGGTTACTATATGAACCCCATTCACGGATATTTAGATGGCAAATTGCCCCAAAATTAAACATTATCAAATACATTCTATTGTGAAAAAGTTCTGAATCCAAGTCAATTCTCCTGACAAAGTACATGAAAAAGACAAAAATCCCTTTTTTCAAGGAAACTGCATCCTAATAGAAGAAATGTCATCAAGATAAACAAGTAAGTCTAATATGTTACCTATTAAGGGACCCAGAAAGAAAAAAGCAAGTAAGAGAAACAGAACTTATAAAGAATTTCTAATTTTAAGTAGGACAAACTAGGGAATGCTTCACTTGCAGGGTACTCTTGACCTTTTCTAATAAGAAAGTAAAGTGAGTGGGCAGAATTTTTTTTTAAAGGAAACTTATAGTTAAATAACAGACATCAATATCCTAACAGTAAATCAAGAAATACTGATTAGTAGTGACCTTCAGGGGCCTAAATGATGAAGCAATTTTCAGCTACTTAATTCCTGCAGCTTGCTTATCTCTTCTAAACCTATCTTACAATCTTAGTTTTATAATACTTATTGTGCTATCATCTAAACAAAATGAGTATAAGTTTTGTTTTAAAAAATTCCATGGTGCTTATCACCCTTAACGGAACTACTGTGCAGCTAGCACCCAGCCGACACTAACCAAACACTGGCAATTTACTGTCTGAAGAGAGTGAAGAGGCCACTGTAACCTGCTTCTTTCTGTTTATTAGGTGAACCTAGAAAGCTTGGTAAACTTCCTTAATACTGTCTTCTCCTTACTTGCAAAGTATAATAAAAAGCACTAATAGTACCTGTTCTAGTTATCTATTACTGAGAGGCAAACTTCAACTTAACACACAATGTAAAGGTTTAAAATAACTTTCATCCACAAACCTTAACATAGGCAGAGTTTACACATGTTCCCCTTGATGATTCCTGTGGTGGCTCAAAGGCAGGGAAGGAAATGATTGAAAAGTTCATTTACCCACATTATTTGGTACAGGCTGCTGCTTGTACCATGAGTAGGCAACCCCGCAATGCCTTGGGCCTCCTCCAAACATTATAGCTTGGCCCTAAGGGTGGGCATCCCAAGACAGAAAGTGGAATGGAAGCTGTTAGGACTTCCATAACCTAACTCCAAGTTATACAGTGACACTTCTGCCAGTGGTTTCATTAGAAGAGTCTCTGAGGTTGGCCCACAGTTAAAGCGGGCAAGTTCAATTTTGCTTCTTGATAGCAAGTAACAACAACAACAAAAACAGTGGGTTTTTTAACATCCACAATCTACCATGTAGCCACTAAATTCCAGGGAAGCAAAGATTCTGTCATCTGAATTAGGTCCAAAGGTAGCTGCAGCTCTTGAGGGCTCCCATGCGTCTAGTTCTAGTATGGGTCACCTTGACCTAAAGAACTAAGGACGTAAGTCATCTGTCCCCACACTTGCACAGCACAACAGTAGGTGAAACACTTCCATGAGGTAGGCAGTACAGCTCTTTTGAGCCACTGCTTTGAAGAGATTTTGAAATCCAACTAGGCCTGCGTTGCTAGCTCCTCTGTCAGGCTTCAGTCCTCATCCCGTAGCCTGAGATTCATTAATGATTTCTCTCTTTGAGCGCTTGAGTCCATGCTCTTAATTCCTTTCCTGACGAATAAAATATAAACCATGTTTGGCAAGCACTTTTCACCAACTGATTTCACCCAAAAGCTTCTCTTTGTTTTTATTTTTTCTTTTTAGGTAACAGCTTAAAATATACTTACCATATCATGTGATCTCCCATTTAAAATGCACTGCTCAATGGTTTTCACCAAATTGTATGAACATCACTAAAATCAATGTATAAATGCTTTCCCCACTATCAAAAGAAGGCTTATTTAGCAATTGCTCTTCAGTCTTCACATTCATCCCAATCCTAAGCAATTATTAATCTATTTCTTATCTCTATAGACCTGCCTATTCTGGGTAATTCATATAGATGTAATCATATATATGACTTCTTTCACATGGAATGTTTTCAAGGTCCATCCCACATTATAGCATATACCAGTATTTCATTTTTGTTCTGCTAAGAACTATTGCCTTGTATGGCTATAACACATTTTATATTTTCATTCATGAGTTAGTAAACATGTCTCTGCTTTTAAATAATTACAAACAATACTGCTTTGAACATGTGTGTATGGACATGTTTTGATGTGGACATATTTTCAACTCCTTTGGGCATAAACTGTTCAGCCTGTTTTGTTTTGTTTCACTTGAAAGTACTAGGAATTGAACTCAGAGCCTTAGCACTAAGATACATTTTCAGCCCTGTTTTTTTTTTTTTTTTTTTTTTTTTTTTTTTTTTTG
>PVJA010035893.1:0-21510 GCA_004027025.1 Myocastor coypus | reverse complement strand
GCTACCAATTCAGAGGTTTCATCTGTATAATTCTCATTTTCTTCCATGATAGTGTCTTCTGTATTTGGTTTGGGTGGGCACGGGTCCTGAGATTGCCTCCTACTCCTTGTTGTTATCATTTTGTATGGAAGCGACCTCTGCACTTTGGTGGCGTTATGCTGTGTCTATGGGCGTTTGGTCTGGAGTCTCCAAGCTGGTTCCTCTACAGAGGTTCCTGACTCTGTGTTGGAGCTGTGGCTGCTAACTTTTATGAATCCCGGCGGATGTGGTCTGTAGGTGGAGGTGGAGCTTTGGGATTGTGTGGTCCTGGTAGGCTCGTGGACCAGATCGGTTGCCAAACGAGATATTTGATGGGTTCAGGTTCGGTGCTGGAGCTTGGGCTGGAGGGGCTCAAAAAAAAAAAAAAATCCAACCCATGGACAAGACTGCCTTAGCAAACCACACTGATTAAATAGTTTTTATTATTTGTTTTTCTGGAACATATATATCTCCCTCTTCAAAATTTACCAAAACCAAGCAAAGAATACTACCCATTAAGTGCTACCAAAACAGTCAACACTGTCTTGGAACTTAAGTTTTATAAGCCTTTGAAGAACCGTGAGTATAGCAACAGAAAACTACTACCCAAGATGGAGCTTTAACAGTGGCCACAGGAATGTCAACAGTCAAAAACTTAACCTTCATTTTGCATACATTAGTTACTTAAATTCTGGAAAAAATGACGGTAGTTCGTGTTATGGATTGTGTCCAGATATCCCCCCTTAAGCCTCAGGCAGTCACAGATAGGACTTTTCAGGGGTGGTTGGACCTAAAATGTGTAATGTTAGTGTCAAGGACATATGAGTACTAAATGAGTCCACCGGTTAGCCTGGAATATTTCTGAGTAGCATTTAGTGTGCCCCACCTCGTGTGAGTAAGACATAAAAGACAGCATTGTTGCTTGCTGCCTTCCATGAACTGTCTCTCTTCTGTGCTGCCTCGCTGCCTTGGACACAGCTGACATGTACTGAAACCTTTACAAACTGAGCCAACATAAATACCTTTTGTCTCAGCAATGAAAGAAACAACTAACGCAGTTCCTGTAAGTTACTAAGTGACTCCCTGCCTTCCTATAGCAGTCATGTATATATCACCACTGTTTTTTTCTTCCATACTAATGCAATATCAATTTTCTCTAATATTTTAAAACTTAAATACATTATTAAGTATATTACATTATTATAATATCTTAAAACTTAATACAAAACTTAAATACATGAGAATCTCTAATGTTGTAAAGCTAAAATACAATATTTTAAAACTTAAATACAGCTATATCACTATGAACAAGAGAAGTTGCATGAATTTCTATAAAGTGAAGATAGCAGTAAATTTAAAAAATAGTTTAAATTCTATCTACATTCTACCAGTTGTATTGAACCTAAACAAAGTGTTAATGCCAGTATTAGCCAAAACAAAACAAATATTTGCTAAGGCTTTCAAAAATTAGAAAAGGAAATAGATTTTATTGTTATATTGCAAGGAAAAGAGTTGTTGAAAAAATTAGCATAATATAGACCAGTGATGGTGAATCTTTCAGAGGCCAACTGCCAATTTGCAACCAAAAGCCCGCTTACCAGTGTGGAGGATCCTTACAAAACAAGAATTGGAAGTTCCGTTCAATCAAAAAACCCACTTATTTATAAAAGTGCAAACGCTGCAATTATACCTAAATACTGAGGTTTTAGTTTTCGGAAGAAAAGACACATACAGTAACATGTTTGGTATTAAAGGAAAAACACAATAATAAATATGCCATAAATTCTTTACCATTTATATAAACTGCACCAGGGAATGCTCATGTACACATCATATGGACTATGCCAGTTGATAACTGCAGCACTTGAAGATGTGTTATGTGTATTATGTATTATCTTCCCTCCATTTTCTAAGAGTTTTTGCTACTTAATATTTTAAGCATTTAACCACCTAGAAAGAGCTCTCTCAAGAAGCATCAAGTTTATTTTCACTTTTTGTTTTTAAAGAGAATACAAGTTAGAATTAAAAAGAGGGAAAATTACAAGTGATACAGAATTTCACTTAACAAAGAAATAGAATTTGAGAGTTTTTGTTGTAATATATAGTGCTGTCTTCCAATCAGTTATTCATATTATTAGATATATGCATGTAAAATTGGAAGATGAAAAAAGAAACATGCATAAGAAAGAAAAGAAAAAGTACAAACAATTCAAAACAGGAGATAAAACATATTATGTATTATCTGCTCCTTTCCATAAATCAAGAGAAATGCACAACCATACTGCTTACATACATAGATAAATCTCTTTCCCTATTCTTTCTCTCATCCTTCTCAACTCAATGACTCTTTTCTTTTGAATAAGTTCCATTCCCGTTCCCCAATATATATTATACCCTTCAGATTCGACTTTCTCTTTCAGGTTCTCACACTAAGTAGACAATATGATGTTTTCTCTTGAGTACATTCTCTAGTTGCATCCATTTACCAACAAAAGATTCAAATTTATTCTATTAATATCTAAATAATGCTCCGTTGTGTAAAAAAGTACTAAATCTTTATCCATTCTTCAGTTGATGGGCAACTGGGTTGTTTCTGGGATTTAGCTATGACAAATTGCACTGCTAAAAACATGGGTGCCCATATATCACTGTGGTAAGAGGTTTAAACTTTTAGAAAAATACCCAGGAGGGGAACTGCTTGCTTGAATGGGATTGCCAATCCTAGCTTTTAAAGGAATCTCCATGATAATTTCCATAGTGGCTGTACCAGTCTGAACTCCCACCAACAGTGGAGAAGTATTCCTTTTTCTCCACAGCCTCTCCAGCATGTTACTGGCTGACTTCTTAATGTTCTTCCTCATTCTTTCTGCAGTGAAGTAGAATCTCAGTGTTATTTTAGTTTGTATTTCTTGAATGAAATATGATGTTGAACATTTTTTCACATATTTACTTGCCATTTGTATTTCTTCCTCTGAGAAGTATGCATTCATCTCAGATGCTCATTTCTAGACTGGGTCCTTGAATGGGGGGGATTTACTTTTTAAAAATTCTTCATATGTTCTAGATAGAAGGCTTTTGTTGGCCAGTCAACTATAATTTTTTTCCAATTTGTGGGCCTTCTTTGTATTCTGTTGGAGATTTTCCTTAAAGTGCAGAAACCTTTCAAAAAGATGACATTCCAGTTGTTGATTCTCTGATGTATTTGCGATGTAGTTTGTTTTTTGTTATCTACCTACCTCTATGTCTTTAAGATTTCTACCTACATTTTTCTCCAGAAGATTTCGTATTTATTTTAATATTTAAATTTTTGATCCATTCTGACCAGTTTTGTGCATGGTGATAGACATGGATCTAGTTTTAGCCTTTGGCATGTGAAAAGCAAGTTTTTTTTGTTTATTTGTTTTTTAGCACTTGTTATTGAAGAGGCTATCTTTCTTTCAGTTAGTATGTTTGGTCTCTTTATCAAACAGAAGGTGTATGTGTCTGTTTGCAGTTGTGTGTGCATCTTCTGATCTGATCCACTGATCCTCAGGACTGTCGCTATGCCAGTAGCATGCTGATTTCATTCTGATAACTTTGTAGTATAATTTCAGGTCAGGGATTGTGATATCTCCTGCCTTTTCTTTTTCTTTTTCTTTCTTCCCCCCCCCCCCCAGGGTTGCTTTGTTATTTTGGGTTTCTTCTGGTTCCAAATGAATTTGAGGAAAGTTTTCTCTCACTCTGTGAGGTATAATAACGGTACTTTAACTGAGATAAAGCAGCAAGTTCTACTCTAGAGTCTTGTACAGCTGTTCTGACTGGAAGATGATATTATTATTAATGCTACTTTAAAAAGAATAAAAACATGACACACAATTTCAAAACAAGATAGGAAATTAAGAATACTGTATATTGTTAATATACTATAATTATGTTAATTTCTCTATTCATCTGTGGTGCGCACATAGCTAGCCTGAATTCATCACTTTAGTGTACTCCTTATTCCAGTATCTAGTTTTAAGAACTTGAGTTATTCCAGGCCATAGGAGTTTTACTTGCTTATCTTAAGACCATCAAAAAGTTCTATAAAGAAGGTCTTTCTACTATTTCTATATTTCACAATAGATGAAAAAACAAAAGAAAAAATTTAACTGTCCCACATGTGTCTCATTGTTTCAAGAGCCTACAACCAAACCAACCAAAACAGTGTCTCACTTTTTTTTTTTTTTTTTTACTTTTTTCATCTTACACATTTGGTAAAAGTCTCATTATGTAGCTAGTACTCATAGTGATCCTCCTGTTTTCAGACACCTCAGTGCTGGGATTATAGGCATGCACTGCCATGCCTGGACTCAGTATCTCATTTTTACACCTATATTTATTTAGCTCATGCATGTTTCTTTTAACAAATTTTAAGATTCTATGCTTTTCAATCTGTGTCTTTGGCTGTTTGAATTCATTTCCTACAGTTTTACCCAAACTTTCCTTTTTCTGTTTAAACCCAGTTTAAATGTCATCTCTTCTCTGTGAAGTGCTCAAATATTTCGGTATATAAGAGTTACACAAGATCACCGATGTCACAATGGTGAAAAACATATGCATTCAGTAGGAAGTGATTTCCAATTTTGAATTTTGACCTTTTCTCAGGTTATACAGTATGATCTTCTCTCCAAATTCTGGGCAGATGAAGTGAGTCAGTGCTACAAAGCACTGAGGAAAATAAAACTTATTCTACATTGTGCTTTGTGACTAAACTAGGATTTTCAGTACACTGGGTATATTAAATCCATTCTTGACTTATGATATTTTCAATTTATAGTAGGTTTATGAGGCCACAACACCATCATAAGTCAAGACACATTCATACATGCAAGGTACACTTTCTATTTGACAAACTGAGCAAATATTAAGTCTTTTGTATGCAATGTGACTGTTATGGTTTATGTTTAGTTGTCCCCCTAAACCTCATGCAGTCATGGGGTGGGGACTTCTATAGATTGAGACTTGATCCATGATCCCTGGGATTATGTGTTTTAAGTACATCTGGGATTATGGGTGTAGCCTAAGGTGGGTAGGCTGAGGCAGAGAGCCCGAGGCAATTTAAAAAGAGAGGCAGAGAGGCAGACTTGTGCTGTTGCTCTCTGCTCCCCTGGTTGTTCGGCTGCCTCTGCCGCGATTGTTGCTCTTCCACCGTCATGAACTGGATGCTCTTTGTCCTGTTCCACTCAGCCTTGGGCCACCCAAATATGAACTGAAACTTCCAATAACTGTGAGCTAAATAAACCTTTCCTTCCTTCATTTTGAGTGTATTTGTCCCAGCAACGAGTAAAAAGTAACTAAGACAGTGACCAACATAGAAATAGTTCCCACCCTAGAAAAATCAACAAAATTTTGCCAAATGCTATATAATATACAGTGGAGCACTGTCAATGTTTTTAGAATATGTTTTAGCAAATTTAGTTCATTCTCCTAGCAGGCTTCTCTTTCCCAATATTCTTCAATTCTTTATCACAATTACATGACAGTATATTCTACTAAAATAACTGATGGATACTCACATTCATTCATTCATTCATTCATTCATTCATTCATTCATTTTGGTGCCATGACTGAACCCAGGGCTTCCAGATTGCTGAGCAAACATTTTACCGCTGAGCCAAATCTCCAGCCCTGAGTTATTTTAAAAATGATAGTTAAAATTCTAGCAGTGTTTACTATGTAACATTTTCTAAAGACTCTCTTTTGTATGTATTTGTTACAGGGTCTCACCACACAGCTTGGACTCAGTGATACTCCCATTTTCAGTCTCCCCAGTGCTGGGATTACATGTGTGCACCAGCACATCTGGCCTAAGTGGTCAGCTCAGCACACCCAGGGGCACGGCCAGTAAGTTACGTTGTGCCGGGAATTGAACCCCTATCCCTGTGCATGCTTAAGCAGGTGCTCCGTCTGCTGAGCTATCTCGTCGGCCCCATGATACATTTTCTTTGAGGTAACGAATAACAGATTCATAGCCTTAAAGTTTGCAAGCATTTTAAAGAGTACAGTCTGTAATACATTTGTAAGGTATGCAGAGGAAGTTATACATTGTTTCACAATTTTAACTCAGTACCACTTATATAGCCACCACTACCTCCACCACCAATAAAAGGATGAAGGTTTTAAGGACCAGTCTAAATAAAAGGCTAGTCAAGCTCAGAGAAAATGAAAAAAAAAAAAGGAAAAAACAAGTATAACTGTTAGAAGCCAGGTTAACTCTTGGTCTAGTCTAGCTATTCACAATTTCCTGGAATTATCTAGGAAATAGGGAAAAATACTTTACTTGGTCTTGCCCTAGTGCCCTAGAGCAGCAACAGCAAAGCTTTTAGAGACAATGTGCCAATCTGCAACCAGAATCCTACTTATTTATTGCAAAGTGTTAACATTGCAATTACATCTGATTACTGAGGTTTTACTTTAGAAAAAAAAAAAAAAAAAAAAACAGCTTATACGTTAACATTTTTTGTCTTAAAAGAAAAACTAAAAAAACACTTGCGTCATAGGTTTGCTAAAATTGATCTTAGCCAAAAGGCTGCTGTAGAGGGACTGAGAAAACATTTAAGTATCTAGGTCTTACTTGGGGAGGAATTATTTAAAATAGGATTCATGTCTTGTAAACAAAGCTACTAAGTGAACCACAACTTAGAAATGTAGTATTGAATAGCATCTGTACTACAACCAAGTTTAAGGACTGTAACTTCCCAACTTTATAGTGCCTAGTAAGAAAGTCTCATTCCTTTACATTAATTTAGTAAAGTAATAAAGTATATAGTAATAAAAACAACAAATTATTACAGTATTTTAAAAGGTTGTTAGTTTAGTTTTAAGTATTTTCCATGTATGGTCATGAACTATACTGACTGGAACATATTCTAAGTTTTGGGCCTTCTTTTACAAAGAAACTAATGAGTACTCAGTGTACTGATTTGAGGTAAATGAGTATTTCTGTGGTATATAAAGGGCTGGTAATGATTCATTGTCTTAAGAGACTGAAATAATTTTTTTTCTATCATTTTCTTTATCAACACTTCTCAACAAAAAAAAGAGTAACTTTCACATAGAAGTGCAAATTTTAGAAGTTCCTCTTTAGGTTGACTAAGTAATCCACATCCAATTGAGTTAGTACATCCCCTGCCCTTGCTTTGCCCTTTCTCTCTTCATTCAAATATTTATTAAGTTCTCACCAAGTATAGTTTGATTACTAAATCCAACTCAAGGCACACTTTGACATAAGAAATAACACTGAGGTATCATTCTGCAACTGAAATTTCTGTTTGTGTTTCTAAATTATACTTCAATTAGCAATCTCTTTACTAGACCTAAATACCATTATAATTCAGCTGATCTTATGGATCAAGTAAGAGTCTTTTAACTCAAATAGTTGTATTTTTCAATGGCATAATCTAGTATCTCAGTTTTATTAGTACCTGTTTACAGTACAACATATTTTAAAGGAAAAGTCTAGCATTATTTTCTTTTGCACCTGGAGTCATCAATTAAGGTACTGAGTAAACCTTCTATTACAATTTATGCCAACATGCTCATCCAAAGTCTCACATGGTCTCAGGTGGGGCTTTTTCTGAGGTGGGTGAATCTACAGTGTATGTATGATGCTGTCTTTATTAGGCCAGTTCATGGGTTGGTTTGGCATCATGCTAATCTGAGTAGCTGAGACAGAGAAAAAAAGGCCCAGAGAAAAGGGCTACTCAGGCCACTTACTGCTTTGCTACCTTCTGCCTGCCATGAACTTTTTCTCTTCTGCAGTGCCACTCTGCCTTGGAACCTGTCAATGATGTATTTAAACCATTTCAAACTGTGAGCTAAACAAGCCTTTTCTTGCTTAACTTTAGGGTTAGGGCATTTTGTCTCAACAACAATAAAAGTAAATAAGATGATTTCCTATTCCTTTTTTGTGCTTAAGTTCTTTCAAACCTCAATAGAAACCTTTCTTTTTTTCCACTTAACATTTTTTTTTTCACCCTTTTTTGGTTATCTGTTGACACATCAGGAATTAACTCAATCTAAAAAGGCTAACAATTAGGAAAATCATTCAGTACAGTTGTTTTCAGGTAGTTGGAAACTTTTTATATTGTTTGATGGATAAGTAATTACAGCTCAGTGGCTTCTGACCATGCACTGATCTGGAAAATGTGTGTGTCTTCTGGTTACATGCATATTCCATATTCAATACAAACATAATCCTAGCTATAAATCAGAAACACAACTAGAAATAGTCCAAAGGTAATGGTTAATTCGGCCAAACCCCACGTTTGTCACTGCTGTGTGCCATCTATGTATGTGCACCTTAGGCATCTCTGCTGCTACCTATTCTTTCTTTCACAAAACTTACTGAGGAAATTGGGTTAAAGGACTGATAGATGACAGCCACAGATCAATATGCATGGGTTAAAAAATTTCTTAAGCCTAAACAGATATAAACATTTATCTTTATTCTTCAGATTTTATAATAATTACATAAAATTGCAAAAGAAACATTCTAAAGCATGTGCTTCTGAAGTACAGTTATAGTATCTTATGCATGCATATATCTTCACCACTTAGGACAACACCTGTACATGTACATATGGTAGCTGGTATAACACAAGAGAACCTTAGTTTTGAAAATAGGGAAGAGGGAAAATGAGGCTTGTGGTTATGTAAGAAGCTGCAGAGCAATGCTTTTCCTTCTTTTTAAATGGCTATGTGCCCATGAATAGCTAAGTGGGTAAATATCACACACACACACACACACACACACACACACACACACACACACACACACTGGAGTACTACTCAGCCATAAAGAATAAATCTAGGTCATTTGTACAAAAATGTGTATTTCTTGGGATCATAATGCTAAGTGAAATATATTAGATACAAGAGGTTCAATATATGGTCTCCCAACTGGCGAAGTCCAAAGTAAAATTTCAAGAGTAAAATAAGAAATGGTAGAAAATTGTGAGGCAGACTCTGTAGAAATGAGAAGGGAATCTTACAGTCTCATAGGAAGGCTAGAGGGGAGGATGAGAGGAAAGGGGAAGAAAAATGCCAAAGGATATATCTATATCTATATCTATATCTATATCTATATCTATATCTATATCCCTGAAGATGAATGTAATTATGTGATTATGTACAGCAAATATATACTAATAAAAAAGACTTACTTTAAGTTTAGCTAAGCTCCTTTTTTTTTCTTTTTCTTTTTTGGTACCGGGGATCAAACTCAGGCTCTTGCACTTGCCAAGCAGGCGCTTATGCCACTGAGCTATATCTTTGGTCCCAACTTATTTTAAGTTTATATCTTTAGAATGTATTTAGTCCTTTTGCCTGTCATTGTAGAAAGTATGTTAAAATCCAGCGCTGACCTGAGCTTTGTGGACTAAAGTAAGAAAGATGCTGTGGCCACATCTGGGTCAACTTCCCTGCTCCTGGGTGAGCAGACATCAGCTGGCCCATTCTCCTGCAGCTTAGGCATTATTTCACTTGACCTGCACTTGGAATTTGAGGCATAAATCACCATAAGTATTTTTCATATTTGTCAAACCAAGTCACTTTAAATCCTCTGACTAAAAAGGGAGACTAGTTTCCAGAACTGGATTGGAAAAAGCGAGATTTTACATTTCTTCCTGCTTATAAAACAGAATGCTAAAAAGTGATATATTGGCAATGTAAAGTACTTTTGATGGGAAGAGCATGCAGAAATTAACTTTCCAACTTGGACAAGTTCAATTTTAAATTCTCAGTGTTACGTTAATCACTATACTGTACTTTAGGTTGTGGATGAAGAAAATTCACGACTGGGACTGATGTCATATTAGGGAATGTGGTAGAGAAAGTAGGAAAAAATGTTTCCCAATCTGTGACAGGAAAGACCTTTCTTTGCATGCATGTTCTATTACCCATTGTTCAGTCCCTCTGTGTATATCACAACATCCCAGGCCTCACTATCTCTCTCTCACACTGGGGTGGTGATTCAGCTAAGAAGGGATACTATTGTTCCCAGTAGCCTTCAAATTTAAGGTGTCATCACCATTGATCTTTCTACCACTAGAAGTAATAAGACCCAATCACGGATATTCAAAGGGTGTTACACACTATATAAGACTAAAGCTAAAAGGGTACCAAGTGTTTCTTCATTTCCTCTGTAGTCACAGAATCTCAGCAGCACATTAACTCTTGTTAATATTGTCACAAGCCCTTCCAACCTGGTGTAATGTGACTGCTACCTGGCTCGTAAGTATCAAACAAAAGATAGTGGGAGACTACTGGTACTGGCCTGGCCTTATGCCTACTTGATTCTTGAAAAGTTTAAATTGAGCAACATAGGATTTCTCCTTTATTACCAATCAAATGAACAATTAACCTGTTTTAAGATATATGATCCATTGTACACAAGGGTCATAGCACAGGCAGGAGTATCACAGAAGCCAAAGGTAAAGCAGGCTCTCCTACAGAGAAAATGAATGGTTCTCAACTGTTACTAAAGAAGCTATTTGCTTACTCTGTCCCAGTACAAACCGCAATTCAAAGGTTTATCTGAAAACAGGATAGAATACTGATAGTGGAGGACATAGCTGGTGATGGGAGTGGACTTGCTGCGTCACAGTATGTGAGGGTACAGGATAGAACTCACTGACTCAAAGTACGGTCATTTCAGGCTTCCTGAGAAATACAGGGAGATTAAATCAATCGTAAGCCAGAGGAAAGAATCAAAGTCAGTTAGGAAAGAAATTTTAATTTCAAGTTTCTCAGGAGAAGCTATAAATAAAGTTTAAAACATTAGCAAAAATATATCATGTTATCTTTTTCAAGCAAAAGAGCTAAACTTGAAAGTTTTATGAAGACATTCCGTTCTGAATTTTTAAAATCAAATGTATATACTTGCCAGAAAAAAATGTTGAGAGCAAGAGATTAAAATGAAAATTCTTGGTTGATGTACACCAAAATATCAATGTAGACATGAATGATACCAGGTCATTTTTCATTTACTTTTTGTACTTTTATGTGCCTTTTGTTTTCTGGGTGGTATTGGGACTAAACCCTAGGCCTTCACACTAAATTGTTTCCCTAACCCTCCTTTTTGAGATTGCACCTCATGAAGTCCTTAAGTTTCCCAGGCTGAGTTTGAACTTGAAATCCTCCTGCCTCAGCCTCCCAGAATGCTGGGATTACAGGGGGCACACCACCATGTCTAGCGGTTGAAGTAATATTTAAAGAGTGAAAATTGTGAAGTATGAATTTCACAATTATAGACTGAGCGCTGTTGCAGATTGAAAAATATCAAAATAGTTACATAATATTACTGTATAAATGTTCAAACTGGAAGGCTGATTAAATCCAAACCCTTCCTAAATATCCTCCGCAAAGCAGTCTGGAGACTTATTCTTAATGAATGAATGTTTTTCAGAGATCGCCATCTTTTGGAAGATGTATTAATATCATACCATACTGTGACCAGCGCCTCTTAGCTGCCGACTAAAATCTTTCTTCTCAGAGCTTGAGTATCCAGACAGCAGTATTATAATCACTTAAAAACAGGTGAAGAATTAGATGAAAAGAAAAGCAATTTTTAATTTTGTTCTCCTAAAGTGTTATATTCTAAGTGATATATGTTACAAATGCACAACACTTTCAATAGGCAGAATATATAGAAATTGATTTTCTAACTTGAATAACTTTGATTCTCAATGTCACATTTACTAAATATGCAAAATCTCTGGCCTCAAGTTATATCGGCTTGATTTGGGGAGTTTACTGAGGAATTACTGAAAGACAGAATTTATACTACATCTTATTGACAGCAATTATACCAGGAAAACAATGGATAGTAGTGTTGTAGGAGCTAAAAGATAAAGATACAATTATTTAATTTTTCAGAATTTCTGTGAGCAGTTTTTCATTTATATCTAGCTACCACAATAATAAAACAATAAAGTCAGCTGTTATACTATTAATACTGCATTGAAAGAGGCAACTGAGAGTTACTGGAACTCCACCCTCTATGAGATTCAGTGTGCATGACTCAGGAAGTTTGTTTTGTCAGTGCGAGCATTTATATCACATTCAAATCCTGAATGCCTTCCCCACCATATCCTGGGTAAGGCTGTGACTTGCTTGAGTCTCTAGAATAAGGCAGACATGACCCTGCACTGGTTGTAGGTCAATGTCTTGAACAGGCCTGGCAGTCCTTCTGCTCTTGTATCTTGGAAATGTTAGGTGTTGGATAGGAAACTGAGCTCCTCTGCTGGTGAGGCCACGTCCAGGGAGCCTGTGCTGAGATTATCTGGGGAAGGGGTGTTCTCAAATAACAAAAGGATGAGGGAGGAGTGTGGCAGACAGCTAAACACAGCCACATGTATGGACACCAATAGGGAGAGAAAAACAATTGCCCACTTGATCCCAGCATAGACTGTGGAAGTATACTGCAAGTATGTACTCATAAAAAAGAAAAACAGAAAAAAGAAAGTAAAGTAGCTTTTGTTTTATTAATGCCACTAACACCTCAGTGGCTTTGCTATGTAGCAATAATTAATAAAACAGAGCTCTATAGTTGTGTCTAAATTCATTCTTCCAACAACCCTAAGAAATATCCATTAATAGCATCCCCTTTCTACCATTATCTGATTTGAATGTGGCCACAGTGGATAGTATATAGAGGAAAGGACTGCACTGTATAAGAAAAATTGAATAAATGACCCAACATCAACACATATCAGCTCAGTCTGATCTGAGGGCAGGACACTTTCACCCTGGCCTTGTGTTTTCCATCTCTGAAGCAGAGAGTGAACTAATTCACCATGCATTTAAGATTATTTTCAGCTCTAAAATTCCATGTCTCTGCTCCACTGGCCAGTCCACACTTACTGTTTTTATAGTATAGCATGACCTTTAGCATAGCAGATCATATGCACAAATAGGCATATAATATCAAGTCAAGGTTAGAAAGGCATGAGGCTCTTTGAGAGCATCCCATCTATGCTATACTAGAATTTCATGAACCACCCCAATGGTGAGGCAGACAAGGCTCATCACACACTGCCATATTCTGAGCATGCTGTTCTCTAGAATGTCTTCCAATAACCCAGTGTGCCACAGGGGCCTCTGAGCCCTTCAATTAAAAAAAAAAAAACAAAAAACGCATATGTAAATATTACCATCTTTTTTTTACTCTCACCATTTGTTTAGTAAAGTTTTCCAACAAGAAAAACACATGGTTAATCACCTTTGAGTCCCAGTACAACAAAGTAGCCTAGAAAAAAAGGGGGCTTTTAAAAAATGATTTAACATTGTTTTGTGGGTAATTATGTCTAATTTATTTACACAGAAGTTCAATCACCCACATGTTCTTAATTCAGTCTCCACCTAATTTTGGTGGCCAGTGACCCACTCAAAGGGTAGTTATTTTGTGTGTGCTTTAATATGAATTAGTATAATATTCTAACAATTTCTTTTCTACTATTTAAGCCAGCATGACCTGCTTGGCAAAACACAGCTAAGAAGAGAGAAAAGCATTCAATATTTTTTTTTTTTTTTTTTTTTTTTTTGTATTCTGGAATACAGTGCATTTTCTATGACTTTTTATACTCAATGTATATGAAAAATCCAGCAGGTACATGCTACTGCCATCTATTTGAAGGAAAATAGGACAGGAGCTTTAAGGAAATATTGGTACCAATAGTGTTTATCAGGGAAAAACCACATGCTGAAGAGCAGGCCTATGCCAATCACTTGGAATGGCAGTCAACTAGCATCAGCCAGTTTAGGAACCATACAAAGAGTATCATATGGATGTAATATGGCTGGAACCTGCACCACAGGCCAGTACCACTTCATCTTCAAATCAGCCTAAAATGCACAACAAGGAATGACCTGTACTTGGCTGTACACGTTTTATGAAGAATTTTTCTTTGCTAATCTGCTCCAGAGTTACGTTTAAATTTAAGTCAATTTGTTTATTTATGTTATAAAGGAAAAGAAATTTACCAGAGACCAAAAGTGATACTAGAAGTACTTCATGATAAATGAGAGAAAGAACACCAAAGCTCTCAGCAGCAAAACTGCATCAGTTGAGAAATACATTAGCATCGTAGGAACAAAGAAATAAATATACAGACTTAAACACATAGAGATTTATTTTCTGCAAAAAAGGAGGCTGTTCTAGGTCTGTTGTGATATTACCTAAAGTCAGTCAGAAACTCAGATCACTTTCATCCTTCTCTGCTGTCATAAAATCTTCCATTCTACAGTTACGGTTAGAGGGCTCTTGAAGCAGCAGGGAAGAGCATCTGATAGATAAAGAGGCTCCATTCTCTGTTGCTTCAGTATCTTAAGGACAGATCTGCTTAAGTCCCACAGCATACTTCTGTTTGTATCAGGACTATAAGTTGGTTACATACCTCCACAAAGCTGAAAGGAGGGCTGGGTATTCTGTTGTGATATTACTAAGGAAGAAACAAAGAACTTTGGATAGCCTAGCAGCCTCTACTTTATACCAAATGAAGGTCTTGAGAGCAAATAATCCCTAAATCAAGTATTACTTCTAGTGGCAGAAGTATGGTATAACTAAAAATAGCAACACTGGTAATAATGCCTTAAGTCTGAAGCAAGCCCACGTTGAAAGTCCCAATTTGGCTCTCCCACATTCGTATGATAGCAATAATAAAAATGGCCATAATACCAAGAGCCAACATTAGTAGAGTATCTGTTATTGAACACTGGACTCTATGATTTTTATTAACTTTATTTTATGGAGAAGAAACAGAACATAAGAGATGGGAAGTGGCTTTTCTAAAGCTATTTACTTTGCTAGGAAGACAAAACAGCTATTTCATCAGACCTCACCATGTTTATCACTAGCTTCACAAGGTTATTAATATTTGCATTTTATAGTTGATGAGGCTTAGGTTCAACTAATTGGGGTATTTTAATTTACTATAATTGTAATTCAGCAGTTTGGAACCAATGATAGAATTTTGTTTGTAAACATGTATTTTTAAAGAGAATAAAAATAAAAAGGATGCAGAATTTCAAAACAAGATAGAAATTAACAGTGGTTATCATACTGTATAATGTCACCTTCAAAGTAGTTGTTCAGATTACCAGGCACAGGCATTGCAAAGCTGACCAACAGTATAAGCACTAACTGTTCCTTTCAATGAACTAATATAGTCCTTCTTTTCTCCTTTCCCCCATCCCTGTTGTTCTTTCTTTTTGAGCAGTTTCTTTCCCTTTCACAATATCTATTGTATATTTTGGCTCTTCCTTATTTTTTGTGTTTGCTATACTAAAGAGACAATATGATGTTTACACATATGAGTATGATTTAACTTATGAGTATGGTCTCCAGTTACATCCATAAACCTATAAAGGCCTCAAGCTTATCTTTCTTTATAGCTGAGTAATGCTGGAATAAGGAAATCAGGCCACTCTTCCTGGTTTTGTACTGTAATAGATTTTGACATTACTGTAAAAATAATCTATGCCCAATGACAAAGAAAATTCAAACAATACAGAAAAGAAGTAAAAGCCCCAGGACTTCCCCACCTTTTTTTTTTTTTTTTTTTTTTTGGTGATACCAGAGATTGAACTCAGGACCTTGTGCTTGCCAGGCAAGCACTTATTCCACTGAGTTTTCACCCTGGTCCCAAATACTTTGATTAAGATAATATACTAATATACCCAGGAATACTGTGGTGACAATTCTCTAGGGCTATATCAATGATGATTTGTGGATGGAGAGGGGGACAAGGAGAGAGAAGTTAAGGACATTGCTTAATGGACCTGTACTTGTCAGGCAGGCCTCTAGTCCACTCTGCCCAAGTCCTCAGTGTATTCTAGGGTGCAGTAAAATTACTGAGTCTTCCCCCTCCTCCTGCTGAAAGACATTCCATAAATACGTACATCTTAAAATACTATAATAAAGAGACCATCCTTTCTTTTAAGGGTATTTCAAGGGGCTTATCTTTTTACATCTCTTTCAAGCACCAAGATGAGAGGAACTAAAATATGGCCATTAACAAATTACTCCACCATGCTCGAATTTAGCACTCCATACCACACTCAGGGCTTTGTACGTCAACAATGCATTGGAGCTCACTCATTTCTCATTTCCTTTTGCCAACTCCATAAATCTGCTTGAAATCTTAAGTGCAGATTATATATTTAAGTAACTCTGGAATTCTGGCAAGTTAAAACATAAAATGTAATTAGGTTTTCACATAACAGGGGAAGAACAAAGATAGCATTTTGAAGAAGCAGCCTTTACAATAATTTTAATATATTTAAAAAAATTATGTAGAACGTATCAGCTATGAGGAAGAAAAGCGATCAATCAGTAAAAAGGATATTCTCTCTGCTCAGCCTCAACATCTCTGTCAAACTGTGCAGTGTAGCTCCTAACTATTATCAGCTGTCCTGTGCACCACTCAGTAGCATCTCTGACCTCCTCCCACTGGAAGCCAACAGCACACCTACCTTCCAGAGACAATCAAAAGGGCCTGCATAGCTTGCCAAATGCCCCCTGGGGACCACCATGACCCTACTTGAGAACCACCAATCTGAAGGATCCCCACAAATTCAGAGAAGTTGGAAGGATTTTCAAGGAAATGGGGATAAATGAGGCAGGTGAAATGGGAGGTGGTGAGAGGAGATGTTGGCCAAGGATTCCTGAGACACACTGCAGGGTCCATGCCAGTAATGGAAAGCAAGATGACCTCAGGTCAGATGACTCATGTTTATGAATTTCTGCCTCAAGAGTTTAGCATTTATTCTGCAGAAATTGGGAATCAATGTGAGCAACAATATGGGGGTAAATGCAAAGAAGGAAGTCTAAGTGAAGGGCTTACGGGTATGCAGGTGGGGCTTTGCCTGTCCTGGTTTCTTAAGATTTCTCTGAAATACTCTAATGGATAGAATGATCAAGCACCACTGAAAATATTCTGATTTCAAAAATAGCAATATTTTATACAGAGCTCAAAGTATTTTTGCTTTCTACTTAACACATAGCACTGCCATCCATTTAACTCTTCACTGCTATCACTCTTGCTATGCTCTTTAAAGACAGGGTACTGACCACCAGTGTCAGTGCTTTTCCTGTATGTCCCCAAAGTACAAGAGTTAATAGCTGTAAATGCATACAAATATAGTTACTTTCTCTCCAAAATGTATTCTTTAGAGAAGAAAAAAGACAAAAGATGTAGAATATAACAGTCTTCATGTCAGATACTTTGATATTGATATTTATGCTCCCTACTTTATTTTCCTGTGAAATAAGGAGAAGTACACCTCAATTAAATTTTTACTTTTTCTCCAAAGTAATTATTTCTTTAAGAGGTCACCTTTTTTTGTCCTCTCATACAAGCTTAGATTGGGGCTTTATTTGTGCTTTTTTGAGATATGACCAGTTTGGAAGGACTCTCCTGATCTAGTTCAATGAGACTGTATAGAAAAGACCCTGACTATGATGCCCTAGTGTTAATCCAGGGCCAAGGGTTATAATGAAAAACAGGAAAAGAAAGTGTCATGCTATGGACAGGTCAATAAGGTAGCTACCTGCCCAGCTGTCTGCAAACATCGGTCCAAGGCAATCAAGTGACAGAGTGAAATAATCTCAGTAGTAATTGAAACAGCATGAGGACCAAGGACATCTTCAGACCCCAGAAGCATGGCTCCATTGTTTAAGAGTTGGAGGATCATCCCTTCCTGTGTATTTGAGGCAATTTTCTGTTGTGACATACCATGTTTTGTCTTCTTGAACATTTAACCTCAGGACTTAAACAGCAGAGACCTGGCCCAGGCTCATTCCTTTAGAGAGTGCTGGAATTGTTACTAAAATTGACACTTTTCTAATTATTCTGTCAAGCATCAATCTGGGAAGTTCTTAGTTCCTGTGCACTCTGAGTGACAGGCAATCAGTGAGTTACAGCACAATATGGTCCTCCTCGTTCAGAGTGCCTATGCCCAAGGACAGGAGATGCACAAGGGAAGAAAGCCAGGTATCAACGGGCTGGGCACACACCCTTCTTAAGCACAGCATTATTTCCCTGGAATCCTTCAGAAATGCAGACACAGCCAAAGCTGATATGCTTCCACATGTCTGCCATCATGCCCAGGATTTACAACAGACACCCATACTGAAAATTCAATCCAAGGGCACAGCATCAAAAAGCCAATCTCAGAGGATTCCCTAGCTCAAGGTAGACAGTGCTGCAGTGAAGCAGCAATCTGGAGAGCTACTCCCAATTGGAACTTGTACTTCCACTTGCATATACATGAGGACTGAGAGCAAAAAAAGGAAAAAGGGAGAGGAAAGAGAATGGTTACACTAGAAGTTGTTTACCATGCTTAAGAAAATTTCACTCACCTTTCTCTAACTTACTGCATATAAAGATATAGTTGAAAAACACAATAATTTTTGTTTTTTTAATGCGTTTGGTACAGGATCCACTATACAGCTTGGTGTATGGTGGTGATACTCCTGTTTTCATCTTCCGCAGCACTGATATTACAGGTGTGAGCCACCATGCTCAGTCTTAGTGAATGGTTCAGCACGTCCAGACATGGTGCTAGCATGGTATGTGGTACTGGGGATCGAACTCCAGTCCCTGCACTTCCCTAGGCAGGTGCTTAGTTCTCTGAGCTATCTCGGTGGCCCAATACAATGAATGTTTAAGAAAAATTTACTACAGTACAAGATTTATTGCCATGCATTCCACTAAAACATTGTCCCCCATTTTGAAAACACTTATTCCAGCACTTTTACTATTTTCTGGAGCAATTTTAGATGTAGTCTCCTGTATGGTGTTGTAGTTGCCTAGATGTAATGGAACTAATTCAAAACATTTATCATTCATGGATATTTTCACTTAGAAGTAGAGGAATGTGTCAAATGGTGCCAGAAAGGATGGACAGAACAGGTGAGAACACACTTGTGATGATTTTCCAAGCCTGTCTTTCTGTGGGATGCCACTCCATAGCAGCATTAAGAGAATGCTTAATTATAGTTCATGAACACATGAAGACTTCTAGGACTGCTTCAGAAAGTGCTAAGAGTAATGAGGAAGAGGTATCCACAGGGTATCCAAAGCCTGGGTGGGTGTTTTCAGGGGGATTAATAGGAATGAGTCTTTTACTCTAATACATTTAGAAAAAAATAACATTTTCTTTATATTTTGATTCCTGTCTTAGTTACTCTTTACTCATTGCTGGGACACATATCTGACACTCAGAATGAAGGAAGGAAAGGTGCATTTAGCTCATGGTTCCTGGAGGTTTCAGTCCATATTCGGCTGACCCAAGGCTGAGTGGAACAGGGCAGACAGCATCCAGTTCATGGCAGCGGAATAGCAACAATTGCAACAGAGGCAATTGACCAACAAGGGCAACAGACAGCAACAGCACTAGTCTGTCTCTCTGTCTCTCTTTATATTACCTTCAGGCTCTCCACCTCAGCCTATCCGCGTTAGGTTACACTCATAATCCCAGAAGTACTCAGACCATAATCCCATTAGTATTAAATCACATAATCTCAGTAACTCATGAGTCAAGTCTCAATCTATAGAAATCCCTGCCCCATAACTGCATTAGGCTTTGGGGGAACAACTAGACATAAACCATAACAATTCCTTTTATATTAACATGTGTGGTTTTAGATTTTCTCTTACAAATCAGGTTGCTCATAACTTCTGTGACAATATGCAGGAAATAAAGATGGATGGATCAGCCTTTCTATAAATCTGTGACAAAATAGGTCTCTGAAAGCTATCTTAAGTATGTGGTTGCATGCATGGTACAGTGTTCAAAATCAAAGAGGTTATAGTGTAGGGACACAGGTTCTGTGATACCTTAGAGCGACCAGGGAATGTGCGAAGAGGGATTCAATAAAACAATTGCCCCAAACACAAAGAAAGTTGGGCACCTGCAGTTGTTTCTCTAGATGATTCCACTATTTTGTCAGGATTCCCAGAGGCTTACAAAAGCTACAAGTAATTCAAAACCAGGTAAGTTTGACACATCTAGACTGATACCAACCAGTCACCTAAATGGTCTGTTTCCTCTCCCTCCTTTCCATGATGCATGCTCTTACCCTTATCCAAGATGTCATCACTCTGATGACAAAGTCCTCCCATGGCTTCTCTTACTTGAAGCAAAATGTAGGCTTGCCAATGTGGCCCATAGATCCCTCTCCAGTTGGGTCTGCTGGCTGCCTCCTTCCTTAGCTCCTGTCACTAGCTGTGCTCTGACACCTGCCTGCTAACCTTGGTACTTTCACTCCTTCCTCTTCTTTTAACTTAGCCCAGGTCACCAAAGTTCAGTCCTAGATATCACTCAGTTCTCAGCTTAGAGAAGCCTTGCTTAGCCACTCTGAAAACAGGGTAAAAGCACATGCTCTCATCGGACACTGACCAGGCATACAGGCACATGAGGGCGAGTTTGTTACTGGGAAATGTGGACCCCTCTTCTGGCTCAAAGACTGATAATTCACCAGACTTCTCTCACCCATATGCAAATTTACTACACTTCCCCTTGAGGTCTTCCTCCTACCCTCTTCATTCAGGATCAAACTACAACAGTTTGGAAGCTAGGCCATCTTCTCTCAGCTCCTCTTACTTTTGTTAATGCATCTTGCCTAATAAAAACCGTTGCACATATAATACTGTCCTAGTGGAGTGTCGGACTCTGAGTAAAATACCAACCACAATTTGTTTTCCTAGCAGTGGTAAGATAATCTAGAGTGGCACCCAGCAGCCTGCATTGTGTCCAGGCCTCCAGGTGGCTCCTGAGTGTACTCAACATTGAGAAACAGCAATCTAACAGTATTTGCTAATTATAATTGGAATAAGAACAAGGACAAGTCTTATGAACAACCAGTTAATTTTTGGACAACTAGCACTTAATAACACACACACACACAGCTCTTAGGCTGCATCTCTGCTCATTTACTCTGAAAGATGAATTTATACTGGTTAGTTTTTAATATCCATTAAAAAAAAAGATGGACGCCACAAATGGGTATTAACATACCAGGTAAATGGAAAGAATTTCTAGAACAATGATTAGATCATGGCTGACTGCCTCCATGTATCTAACTGGCTTTGTAGCATTTAAGGCAGTAAAAATAAACTCAATTTATATCCCTCTCCCTGGAGGGAATGGTAATCTGATGTTCTGCCATTACTAACATGGGAAAGTGGTCATACTATCAAGATGGCATCTAGCAAGATGAAGTGGCACTGAAGTTTGTTGCTATCGATTTCTATATGGCAAAACCTGGGTCTTATTTTTTTCCTTTTTTCGTTTTCTTTGTTTTTTTTTTTTTGTTTGTTTGTTTGTTTTAAGATCAAGTACTCTGCTCTCCAGGAAGAAATGCTAGTTTGGTCAACAGCAAGTGCCCAACTACAGTGCAAGCAAGTATAACAATGAAATGGACTGATCACAATCAGGGAACAACATAGCACTATAAAATATCATCCA
>PVJA010035892.1:0-14644 GCA_004027025.1 Myocastor coypus | reverse complement strand
TTGGTGGTCATGAACTCACCCCGATCCTCCTGCCTCAGCCTCCCAAATGCTGGGATTACAGGCATGCGCCACCACGCCTGACAAGATTTGGTCATTTAATACCTTATAGCATTTGTATTAGGAGGTAGAAGTGGTGATTCCTGTAATTTGTTTTGCAAGAAAAACTGTTTGCTTTTACAAATGAAGCAAGGACTCTTGTGATAAAACAGTGTAAGATACTTAATGCTAAACATAATTGTGTAAAGTGCGCTAGTTTATTTTATTTTATTTTTTTTGTGGGACCGGGGTTCAAACTCACGACCTTGCACTTGCCCAGCAGGCACTATTTTGATTTTCTGCTCATTGTTTTATGCTTTTTCATTTTGTTTCTAAGTGTGTTATGTCAAAAGAAGGGATGTATAAGCTTGCTTGGTGATCCACTTATCTAAAGCTGGGTACCCATGAAAATTTATTTTCATCTTGAAAAGTAGATTTTTTTTTTTTTTTTTTTTTTTTTGGTAATAATGGACTGATAATTTCTTACTAAAGTGCTTTATTAGTGCTGGGACCAAGTGGACATTTCCTACATTTATTTTATTATTTTAAAAAAATCTGCTGTGCCCGCCCTGCCTCTAGAGCTGTCAAGACAGCAATTGAGACTGGGTGTGTGGTGGTGCAGGCCTGTAATCCCAGCTTTTGGGAGGCTGTAAACAGGCAGATCTAGTAGTGAGATCCTGAACACCCTGTAGACTCTTCTATAAAAGTACCAAGGCATTGAACCTGGGTCTTTGCACTTGCCAGGAAGGCACTTAGGCTGCCACACTATCTCCCCAGTCCTTCTACTTTTAAATAGTGGTTTCAGTCATTGCATCTTTTGATGGAGCTAAAATATTGTTGTTTTTATTTTATTTTATTTATTTATTTTTGCACTACTGGAGATGGAAGTCAAGACCCAGCACTTGCCAGGCTAGTGCTTATTCTACTGAGCTATCTTCCTGGCCCTGCATTCTGGTTTTGACTAAACCTGTGCCTTATAGCAGTTGCTTGCCTTGGGTGAGAGGAGTCTTCTTTCTTTTTTCTTAAAGGTAATACTGATGTTGTGCAGTCCCCTTTGGATGGTGTCCTTTCTGTTACTCTTCTTCTTTGTTCCTTCTTCTCTGTCTCTTTCTCTGTCTCCTTCTCCTCCTTACATCTTTTTCAGACAGGTTGTTTCATTTTGAAGTTCAGGCTGGCCTTGAGCTCGCTTTGTAGCCCAGGCTAGCCTCAAACTCAGAATGATCCTCCACCCTTAGCTCCAAGTGCTGTGATTACAGGCGTGTGCCACTGTGCTTGGCCGTGTCTTTTCTAAGCCAAACATAGTGGTGCTAGATGACTGAGGCAGGAGGACTGCAAGTTCTCCTGCCAACTTAGTGACATTGTGAGATCTTGTTTCAAAATTGTGAAAATAGAAAAGGTCAAAGTCTTTTTGTGTGGTGATGCACATCTTTAATTCTAACACTCGAGAGGCCAGGGCTGGAAGATTGCTGTGCATTTGAGTACAGCTGGGGTAGTGTAAGACCAGTGTGAACTACTTACAGCCTGTCTCCCCCCCCCCAAAAAAAAAAAATTAAGAAGGGCTGGGATGTGTAACTTAGGGTGAAGACTGTGGGTTCAATCCTTAGTACACCCCTAAACAAGGGGATCCTCTTCCTATTCCTCCTTCTTTTCCTCCTCCTCTTTCTTCTGTAAGTAACTTCAGGAAGCATTAATGTATACTACTGTGGGCTGGTGAGATGGCTTCGCGGTCTAAAGTACCTGCCTAGGAAAGTTTAGGTAATTGCAGGAACCATGGTTTGATCCCCAGCACATGCTGTGCCAACCCCATCCCCAGGGCAGGCTGAGCCAGCCATAACACAAATAAATAAATGAGGTCTAAATAAAATTTAAAAAGAAAGAAAAAAATGTATACTAGTGTTACATCAGGGTTTATATATGTTTTGAGAATTGAAGATGACTGAGATATGCTCTGGTCTTAAGGCTCTTCCCATTTAGTGTGTTGTGAATAGGTTACAGTTGTGCTGAAAAGGCAAGCCCCTTGGGCCCCTGGACAAACAGGTTGTATCTGACTTGGTCTGGGACCTTCTGCTAGTCTCTAGGTGAGAACAGACTTATCTGGATGTTCTTGAGGGTTCTCTCTATATTATTTTTTGGGTGTGCCCTGATGAGAAGGTTGAGAATCAGCTTTGCTTACCATGTGTTATAGAACAAAACAGACTAAATGATCACAGTGAGTCTTATTTTATTAGTGTGTAATGGTTAACAGTACATGAAAGTGGTTATTTCTGGGAGCAGAAGGTTTCAGCGGGAAACTTCATAGGACAGATTTTGAACTTCTACAAAATGAACAGCCTTTTATTGTGTGGTTAGAAAGAGATGAGATATAAGATGTGAGCAAAGCTGTAGGTAAAGTCATAGGATATAATGTGTTAATTTTAGATTCTGTCAGTGGTTTGGCATGGGGTATTGTGAAAAATAATCCTGGAGAGAAGGAAGAGGCATATTTGGAAATAGCAACAGAATTTACTAGCTGATTTTTTTTTTTTTTTTTTTTTTTTTTTTTTTTTTTTTTTTTTTTTTTTTTTTTTTTTTTTTTTTTTTTTTTTTTTTTTTTTTTTTTGTCTTTTTGAGACAGGGTCTTGCTATGCAGTTGAGGCTGGCCTTGAGCTCACTTTTGTTTTTATTTATTTATTTTTATTTTTTTTCTTGTTTCAGAGCCTTTGTTTGTTTATTCACTCATTTTTATGGCTGGCTCAGCCCACCCCGAGGGCAGGGCTGGCGCAGCATGTGGTGCCGGGGATCGAACCTCGGTCTTTGAAGTTGCCCAAGCTTTCCCAAGTAGGCACTTTAGACCACTGAGCCATCCCACTGGGCCCTGAGCTCACTTTTGTAGCCCAGGCTGGTCTCGAACTCACCAATCCTCCTGCCTCAGCCTCCCGAGTGCTGGGATTACAGGCGTGAGCCACCACGCCTGGCTCTGATTTTTTTTTTAAAGTACAATTTTGTTTATTATTTTTATGGCCAGCTCAGCCTGCCCTGGGGATGAGGCTGGCACAGCATGTGGTGCTGGGGATTGAACCTTGGTCCCTGCCACTGCCTAAGCATTCCTAAGCAGGTGCTTTAGACCACTGAGCCATCCTGCCAGCCCACTAGCTGATTATCGTAACAGTAATTCATTAAATATATTTAGTGTAAGGAAATATTAAGCCCAGAGCAGAATTGTAGGAATATAAGAAATAATTAAACTGATAAGAATATGTTGGTAAATTGTTACATTGATTGTCCGGTTTTTTTGTGTGGTACTGGAGATCAAACTTGGGACTTTGCGCTTGCCAGGCAGGTGCTTAAGCAGCTAAGTTATATCCCTGGTATAACTTACTTAAAACAAGATTTAAAAAAATAATAAGATGGATTGAGTAGAAGAACTGTTAAGTAGAGAGTGTAAGCAGAATAACTACTACTAGAAAATTTAGAATTATTGGGGCTGGGGAGATAGCGCCAGGGCACAAGTGCCTGCCTGGCCAAGAGCAAGGTTGTGAGTTCAAACCCTGGTTCTGAATTATTACGTTTTATAAAGTTAAGGATAAATGTACTCCCATATAGGAAACAAATTTACATCCAAAATAGCAGAAGTTTAAGGCTTAGCATTCACACTGAGGAGAGGAAAAATGAAAAATAAGATGTAAAGAGAAAGAATAGTGAACAGAAAGCTGTAGAAGTGAGTGCTAGTTTATTAATCATAATAAAACTTAACCATATTGTTGATTGAATGTGTTAATGTTTGTTTGATCAATCTTATATACCTATACCTATTAATCTAAACTGATCTGATGATGAAAATATGTAATATAACCATTGTTAAATTTAAGCAATAAAATATTAGTAAAAAAATTTTAAAAAGTCAATATTATTGATGTATTAATAATAATGCTTATTTTACATTACAGTAAACATGAAATTTAAACATTAACATTGTGTATTTTTCATATCTTTGGTACTTTTTCCTGGAAAGCACCTGTATGTTTTACCAGTATTTATACTGAGGTATTCCTCTTTTTGCTATTGATGTGTAAAAATATCTTATGGAGATAGCCCCTTCAAAGGTACCTCAAATATTTCTCTAGGGCTGTTTTATTATATGTCTTTTTACTTTGTTGTTTGGAATTTTATTTTAATTACAAATAGAAATTATATATATGGTACACAAAAAAACAAACAAACAAAAAAAACCTTAACCATATTAAAGGAAATATCAGATTGGATAGAAAAACCAAAATGTTTAGCAAACCTGTGTAATAATACTGTTATTGATTTTAAGAAAACTAAGGGCCAGGGAGATAGATCAGCAGCATAAGTGCCTGCCTGGTAGGTGCAAGGTCCTGAGTTCAAAAACAACAACAAAAAATTTTGAAAAAACTAATTATAGCTATGCAGTTGAGGCTGGCCTTGACCTCACTTTTGTAGCCCAGGCTGGTCTCGAACTCACATCGATCCTCCTGCCTCAGCCTCCCGAGTGCTGGGATTACAGGCGTGTGCCACTACGCCTGGCAAATATATATATATATATATATATATATATATATATGTATATGTATATATATATATATATATATATATATAATATATTGTTTTTAATAGATATTTATTTATTTATTTGTGGGATCCGGAATTGAACTCAGGTCCTTGTGTTTGCCAGGAAAGCTCTTGTTCTACTGAGCTGTCTCCTTAGCTACTTTAATAGATACTTGAAAAGCATTTCAAAGTCATTTTTTCTGTTAATTTCATGTTTTCCCTCTTTATCATCTTGGAATGCTATTCTGATAAGATACAACTGTCTTCTCCCTACCTCAGGGACCTGGATGCACTGAAGCACATGTGCCTAGCAGTGCATGCATGCATCTGATACCACTCCCGAGTACCTCTATTCTGGTGTCAAATGTGGACGAAGTGAGGAATGACTTTCTAATGAAAACCATTGGTAAACAGGGCAAGGTTTGGCTTTTAAACTTATATTGAAGGGCCCGGCGGGATGGCTCAGTGGTCTAAAGCGCCTGCTTGGGGAAGCTTGGGCAGCTTCAGGGACCACGGTTCGATACCCGGCACCACATGCTGCGCCAGCCCTGCCCTCAAGGGCGGGCTGAGCCGGCCATAAAAAAATGAATGAATAAACAAACAAAGGTTCTGAAACAAGAAAAAAATAATAAAATAAAATAAAAAATTCTTTAAAAAAAAAAAAAACTTATATTGAAATAGCATATTTTAAAATGTCTCTTGAAAACACGAAGTCCCTGAATTTATTTTCAAACAGTTTCTGTTGCCATTGAAAATCAATGAAAATTTATGGGAAGTAAAAAAAAAAAGAGGAAAAATTAGGTAATCAGTCCCACTTCCACAAATGGACAAATAAACATAACATCATCCTTGTATTGAAGATGGGTTCTTGATTTCCTTTTTTTTTTTTTTTTTCTTCCTGGTTTCTTGACTGCCAGATACATTGTGAATTTTGTAAGCCAAAATATTTAAGTTTTTTTTTTTTTTTTTTTTGTCTTTTTGAGACAGGGTCTCACTATGCAGTTCAGGCTGGCCTTGAGCTCAGTTTTGTAGCCCAGGCTGGTCTCGAACTCGCACCAATCCTCCTGCCTCAGCCTCCCGAGTGCTGGGATTACCACCACGCCCGGCTTCAAAATATTTAAGTTTTGATGAGTGAGACACAACATTTTTTAACAAGAACTTGGAAATTTTTCCCTAACATCATAACTGAGTGTAGTTTTGAGTATCATTTCCCTTAATAAAATTGTTTTTTGAATTATTCTCTGGATGACCGCTTAACTGATTGCAACAATGAAATAGAATAATTGTACATGGGATTAGATGAGATTTTACATGTGAAGGTCCTTTGTACTATCTGATCATCATTGGTAAAACTGCTTGTTCTTATAGGGGAAGGAAAAGAGGCACATTAAGACACTGTATGTTAGGAGGTACAAGTTACCTTTTTTAAAAGAATTTTCTATTTTGTTTATTTTTTTCTTGTTTCAGAACCTTTATTTGTTTATTCACTCATTTTTATGGCCGGCTCAGCTCACCCTGAGGGCAGGGCTGGCGCAGCATGTGGTGCTGGGGAACGAACTGCAGTCCCTGAAGCCACCTAAGTTTTCCTAAGCAGGTGCTTTAGACCACTGAGCCAACCCACCAGGCCCTGTATATTGTTAAAGAATAACGTGACTTTATTACTTTAGAAGAAATGGTATAGTTTTATTTATTTTTTAAAATGTATTTAATGCAGGGTGTAGAGGGATTATAGGGTCTCACTATGTAGTTCTGACTCGTAGTGATCCTCCCGTTTTCAGCCTCTCCTGAGCACTGGGATTACAGGTACAGGTGCCACCACACCCAGTCTCATTACCTGTCTCTGAGCTATCTGCCCTCCCCCCCCTTAATTCTGCATATCGTTTTGTTTTGTTTTTGCGGTACTGAACTCAGGACCCTGCACTTGAGAGTCAAATGCTTATTCTACTGAGCTATCTCCTCATCCCCTAATTCTGCATTTTAAGAAGTTTATTTACTATTTTGTACAGGCATTGCACTATGCTATCACTGTGTTAACTAGGCTGGTCTCCAACTCTTGGGCTCAAGTGATCCTACTGGAATTAGTTACTGGAATTAGAGGCCCACACCACTGCAATCACACTTACAATTTTAGAAACGACAAATTTCTTGCAGTAAAAAGAAAAATCCATTTAAGACCAAGCCTTTCTTAAGAGGTGATTGGTAGTAAGAGTTGGGGTGTATGTTTTGCTGTATGTTATCTTTATAGACACAGAAGTACCATCTTCTGTGTATCAACCTTCATCTTCCATCTCCAAATAAAATCAGTTCTCCAAGTTGCAACTCATATGTTTCACTTAATGTGTAGTAGGCTTCTGCCTCTTTTGTGCCCTTTCTCCCTCTTTCTTCCTGTTATGGTTTTTGTCTAGTTGTCCCCTGAAAGCCTCATGCAGTCATAGGGCAGCTTCTGGAGTTTGTGATTGATTTTTGTGGGTGTGTGTAGTGGTTGATACAATGTGTCAATTTGGCTGAATGATTCAGCTGCCCGATTCCCTGTTGGTGGGAGTTCCACTCTGGGGTACAATTGGTTCTTCCCTGGAGTGTCACCAGGGCCTGGCTAGGATATGATTGGATTTCTCCCTAGAACGGGATCAAGGGCCGGTCCTGGGGTATGATTGGTTCCACCCTAGGGCTCAATGAGCCCACGTCAGAATGACTGAGCACAAAAAGATTTTTTAAAGGGCTGAAGGAGGAGTCAACACTTCACTTCGTCGGAGAAGTTTCGGTCTTCGCATTGAGACTGGATTTCATTGTCTGGCTTGCAGTACAGACTCCTTGGCCTCCAGCCTAGATCTTTTGCCATCCGTCGCAGACTCTTCAGCATCCATCTATAGACACTTCAGTCTTCCATTGCAGACCCATCAGCCGACAGAGACTTACACGGAGTGCTGCAGTGAAGTCTAGGCCTCGGGATTGAATTCTTCAGTCTGGAGCATGCAGACGCCCTGTGTGTGCTTCCTCATCTGACTCTGTGGCCATTGTAAGCCAATCTTACAATTTTTTTTTTTTTTTTTTTTTTTGGTCTTTTTGAGACAGGGTCTCACTATGCAGTTCAGACTGGCCTTGTGCTCACTTTTGTAGCCCAGGCTGGTCTCGAACTCACATCGATCCTCCTGTCTCAGCCTCCCAAGTGCTGGGATTACAGGCGTGCACCACCACGCCCAGCTTACGATTTCTTATAGATTGTATATTTGGTGTTAATATCCATTCCTTATATTATATCTATTCTGTTCCTCTAAGTAAAACCCTGACCAATACAGTGTGGATGCTGCACCTTCCTGGGGACAGGTAATTTGCATCACAATGTAATGGGAGAGAGGGTCTTTTTGTTTGTTTTGTTCTGTTTTGTTGAGACACGGTGTTGCTATGCAGCCCAGATTGTGCTCAAACTCACTATATAGCCCAAGCTGCCCTATAACTGGAGATTATTCTCTTGCCTCAGCCTCCTTAATTATGGAGGTACAGGCATGCCCCACTATGCCAGGCTCCAGCTCTTTTTGTGAGACACGTTTTTGCCAATTTGCCCAGGCTGAATTTGAATTTAATGGTGTTCCTGCCTCAACCTCCCAAGAGTGGTGGGATACAGGCTTGCTCTACTATGACTAGCTTTTTTTTCAGTAGTATTTTAATTGTGGGTGGAATTGTGGTCTTAAGTCTTTTTTCAGATTGTCTGGTGAAAATACGTAGGAATATAGTTGATTTTTGCTGTATTTTAATTTTTTCTGTAGGGTTTTTAGTATATAAGATTATGTCAGGGTGAATAATGGGTTTTCTGTACTTTCACAGCCAGATGCCTTTTCTCCCTTTGTCCAGTTGTTCTTGATAGGACCTCCAGTACAGTGTTAAATAGAAGTCAGTTTTTCACCAAGGAATATGTTAGCTGTGGAATTTTTTTTTTTTTTTTAGTGGATTTACATTAAATATATCTACAGACTATCAGTATATAGATCATAGATGGGACTTATAGTGATCCTCCTGTTTATAGCCTTCCAACTGTTGGGGTTACAGGCAGGTATCACCATACCCAGTCTCAATTGCTGCCTCAGCGGGCACCCCAGGGCCAGGGCTGATAGGCAGGCTGGAGAACTCCCAGCCTGTTTTTACCTAAGCACATGCTTTAATCCACTGAGCTATTTAGCCAGCCCTAGGTGTTGACCCCCCTTTCCCCCAACCGGGGTTTGAACTCAGGCCCTTGTGCTTGCCAGGGAAGCGCTTATTTTACTGAGCTATCTCCCCACCCCTCCTAGATATTGATCTTTATAGTTTTTTTTTTCCTCATGTGGGGGATTGAACTTGGGTTAATTTTTTTTTCCTCATGTGGGGGATTGAACTTGGGACCTTGCACTTGCCAGGCAGGCGCTTACGCCGCTGAGACATGTTCCTGACCACCATAAAGCTATGCTTTCTTCTTCTTCTTCTTTTTTTTTTTTTTTTTTAAATAGGTACTTTTTATCAGGTTGAGGAGTGAAGGGATTTGACCTTGGCTATCCTGACAAATTGCTACCCTAGTATAGTTGCGCCTAGTGACTCATATCTGTGCTACTATTGATACACTCTCATATCATTATTCAGTGCCACTAATGGTAATTGCTACTCCCTGCACATTCCTAAGTCTGGTCCCTGGGCAACCGTTATTGCCTGTGCACTCATAAACGTTGTTCTTGGCAGGTAGTCGCAATCTCTCGTACTGAACTTCTTTCTCCTCGTGACCACATAAGAGACCCTAACCCTGTAGGAGAGTTGCTGGTCTGATTTCTAGTGCCAGAGTGATCCCTCTCAGGTTTCAAATAAATCTGTTCTGTTGAGCTTGTAGCTGTGGACTTTTTCCTAACAAGAAACTTTGTCTTCTGGTTTTGTTTAGTGCTTTCCTTTTTACCATGAAAAGATGTTAGATTTTTGTCAATTGTCCTCTTTTTGTATGTATGAGATAGTGATTGCTTTTAATTCAGTTGATAATTGTATATTACACTAACTGATTTTTGGAGTTTAAATTGGCCTTTGCATCACTGTAATAAATTGTATATTGTGGTCATGGTATACAATTCTGTTCGTGTGTTACTGGATTCACTTCGACAATATTTTTTTTTTTTTTTTTTTTTTTTTTTTTTTTTTTTTTTTTTTTTTTTTTTTTTTTTTTTTTTTTGGTCTTTTTGAGACAGGGTCTTGCTATGCAGTTCAGGCTGGCCTTGAGCTGACTTTGGTAGCCCAGGCTGGTCTCCAACTCGCACCAATCCTCCTGCCTCAGCCTCCTAAGTGCTGGGATTACAGGTGTGTGCCACCACACCTGGCCCATTTATTTTGTGTTTTGATTGAAAGTTTGGATAGATTTAGCATTCTTCATTGATACCTTATTTTTTCTTTTTAAAGCAAATTTTTTTTTTCTTGTTTCAGAACTTTTGTTCGTTTGTTTATTTTTATGGCTGGCTCAGCCTGCCCTGAGGGCAGGGCTGGCACAGCATGTGGTGCTGGGGATCAAACTGCGGTCCCTGCAGCCGCTTAAGCCTTCCTAAGCTGGCGCTTTAGACCACTGAGCCATCCTGCCGGGCCCCTAATACCTTATTTTTCTTGGAACACTTTTGAATATCTTATTCAGTTTTTTAGCTACTTTGATTTTTGCTAAGAGTCAGCCATTAGTCTTACTGGAGTTCCTTTGCAAGTGATATATCACTTTTATTTACTTTAGGATTTTCTCCTTGGGCTGGGGTTGTAGCTTGGTAGAATGTATGCTCACCATGAGAGAGGCTCTGAGTTTGATCCCCAGCATTACTAAGAGAAAATTTTTTTTCATGTCTTCTACTTGCAATAGCTTTTTAAAATTATGTCAGTTCATTGGTCTTTTTGTGATTGTAGCATATATCTTCTTACGTTTTGGTTTATATTTAGTGCCTATACTTCTATTTTTATTTATTTATTTATTTTTTTGAGACAGGGTCTTTCTATGCAGTTCAGGCTGGTGTCAAACTCACAGAGGTCCTCCTACCTCAGCCTCCAAGTGCTGAGATTACAGGTGTGTGCCACCATACCCAGCTAATGCCTATACTTTTAAGTTGGAGATATTTTTATTTCTATTTTGATTTCAGTTAAAGTATATTAACTTTCTAAGTCATAATGAATAGTTTGAGATATTTAAAATATTCTACCTGAAAATATATCACTTTAGTTAAATGATAACATTTACACCAAAGGCATTTGTGAGACAATTGAAGACAAATTGCAATGGTGATTGTCTCAGTTACTTTTTACTCATTGCTAGGACAAAATACCAACACCCAAAATGAAGAAAAGAAAGTTATTTATTAGCTCACAGTGAGTGGAGGTTTCATCGTGTACTCCCAGGGTTCCAAGGCAGTTGGTAGCAGTTCATGGTGACAAAAAACAGTGAAGAGCCAGGGAGGTGCAACAACTGCAGGATCTGTTGACTCTTCTTCTTCCTTGAATGCTGACTGTAAAGACTGGAATTCCTCCAAGGAAGTGGTGGCGGTGGTGACTACTGCAAAGATCCAAGCTCTTCCAAAGTGGTACAGTTGCATAAAGCTCCTCTGAGAAAGTGGCGAGTGCAGAGGCCTTTTTCACCTCCTTTATATACCCTTTTTGTGCAGAGTCACCTTAGGGGGATCCTAGGGCATAGTATCATCAAGCTGATCCAGCCAAGCTTCTGATATCTCAGGTTGACACAGTGTCAACCACTACAGTGAAATAAATGGGTTGTGTGTCGTATGCCTTCAAATGATGTATTTATCTTTTAATCCTAGCTCTTTTTAAATCATAGTGGCAATTAGGGTGTCAGGTTATGTGAAGTTTACATAATGATGATGTACTGGTTTTCTAGGACTTGTCTAACAGATGCCATAAATTGGGTATCTGGGAATAACAAAATTATTACCTCACAATTCTGGTTGCCAGAAGTCCAACATCAAGATATGGACAGCCTTGTTCCCTCTATAGATAATAGAGAAGAATCTGTTTCAGGTATATTTTCTAGCTTTGGGGGTACCTTGCATATTTTTTGTCTCTCTTTTTTCTGCATAGCTTCACATATTATCATTTGTATGTGTCCAAATTTCCCCTTTGTATAAGGACACCAGTTGTATTGGGTTGTGGCCCATTCTCTTGAGCTCATTTTTTTTAAAGAGGACAAAAATGAAAATTTCAAAACAGTAGGAGGAAACAATTGTTAATACATTACATATTGTTATCTTTAAATTAGATATTCAGAGTGTAAGATATCTGCATTTAATTGTCCCAACAATATTAGCACAAACCTTTCTTTTCAATAACTAAGAAAAATTAGTATAACTATCATTATATCTGTATATTTATTTTTGCTTTTCCTTCCTTTTCTCCATTATTCTTTCCAGTCTTTCTTTCTTTTTTTTTTGTCTTTTTGAGACAGAGTCTTGCTGTGCAGCTCAGGCTGGCCTTGAGCTTACTTTTGTGGCCCAGGCTGGTCTCAAACTGACTCTCCTGCCTCAACCTCCCAAGTGCTGGGATTACAGGTGTGTACCACTACTCCCGACTCTTTCTGGTTTTTCTTTAGTTTCTTCCCATTTTACAATATCTGTTTCTGGGGTTACAACTTTGTTATATCATTTTTTAATTTTATAATTTTTTGTGGGACTGGGGTTCAAACTCACAACCTTGCACTGGCCAGGCAGGCATTTGTGCCATGGAGCTATCTCCCTGGCCCCAGTTATATCATTTTTTTAAAAAAAAAAAAAACTTTGCTGGGTGTGGTGGCGCACGCCTGTAATCCCAGCACTCGGGAGGCTGAGGCAGGAGGATTGGTGCAAGTTGGAGACCAGCCTGGGCTACAAAAGTGAGCTCAGGACCAGCCTCAACTGTATAGCGAGACCCTGTCTCAAAAAGAAAAAAAAAAAAAAAAAAAAAAAAAAAAAAAAAAAAAAAAAAAAAAAAAAAAAAAAAAAAAAAAAAAAAAAAAAAAAAAAAAAAAAAAAAAAAAAAAAAAAAAAAAACTTTATTGCTAGCTCAGTCTGCCCTGAGGGTGGGGCTGGTGTAGCATGTAGTGTTGGGGATTGACCTGTGGTTCCTGTGGTTGCCTAAGCTTGCCTAAGCATGTGCTTTAGACTGCTGAGCTATCTCGCCAGCCTGTTATATCATTTTTGAATGGTTCACATTTGAGTAGATAAAGATGGGTTAAAGGAGTAAGGTAGGGAATTAAGGAATCCTATGTTTTCAAGGGTTATAGCAGGTGGTTCATTTAGGGGTATATATGTATGTTTTAAATCTTTCTCTTGGTACTGAGGATTGAACTCATGGTGAAATGGAAATGATATCAGGATTTAGAGACAAATTTATTTTATGTCAACAGTCACTGATTGGGATCTTTACCAAAATATCAAGCTGTGATCTGCAGTGGTCTGGGGGCTTGGCTTATGAGATAAGCAAACAGGAAGTTTAGAGGCGGAATAAATGTCAATGAGTGATTGGCTCATCTTTTGAAACAAAATCCAACTAGAAGCAGTAATGTTGGCGTTGTCAGTGATCCTAAGATGATACCTAGTCAAGATCCCCGAGATTGTCTTATTACAGTTTTTCTCTAAGTTGATTTTAGAAAGAGACATAATTTCTGCTTGTGTATTCTGTAACATTACTCTGGCAAGGCAGTGAGGGAGTGAATCTGTTCTAGGAGAGTGTTCACTGTATCTTGGACATTCATCAAATCTTAGTTAAGTGTATGTTTTATTGTTTTGTGATTTTTGGGGTGACTATCCATAGTGTTTAAGGCAAGGACAGCCAGCAAGGATTGGGAAGAAAGGGTTAGGGTAAGCAGCCTGAGAAGACAAAACTCAAGAGGAATAGATAAGAAGTAATCCTGTGAATGCTGCGTGTAGACTGGTCAGCATCTGGAGTGACCAGAGCAGGGCTTTGAATGTGTGTCCCTTTAGAGTGAGCTGTCTGGACCAAGTAAATTTTTTAGCAAATCTAAAGCTAGATTTCTGAAACTTGGCAGAGGGAGTTAATATCCACTTGAATTACATGTGTGTGCAGGAGTGTCTATAGGTATAGCTGGTAACAGGATCCTCTAAACTTTAATTTTTTTCAGTGTAGAATATCTTGTGCTGGCCTGAGCAGATGCTGCTGTGCACTAGCATGTTTGTAATCCTTGTAAGGTTTTATTTCTGTGAATTTACATATATATCTTTAAATATGGAGAGCCTACTGTTTTGTCTGAGATCAGGGCCAGTGAAACAGACACTGAAGCCTGAGCATGCTGCAGGGGTACAGGTACCAGTGCTGCACTTTGAACTTGCAGGACACTTGGTGAGTATAGGTCTGGCTGTGAACTTCGAGGAGTATGAGGTAGTTTTTTTTCTGTTTCAGGATGATGATTCAGTCAGTTAGATCCCTGGTGGGGCCTTAGGAACACAAGTTTGATGTCCTTGGTGGCAGATTTTCCAGACAGCAGCAGAAAGCAGTTGCAGGGGAGCTTTGGCCAAAATAACTGTCCAAAATGATCATGGCATGTCTAACTTGTCCTAACAGACTTCCATGTGTAAGCAGATGTACTCAGCATCTGCCAGGGGGTCCATTTTTAGGTCATGGTCTGGTGATCCCAGATTGGTGGGCAGATATGTGGCAGGATTGAGTGGCTCCAGTCCTGTGGAGCCACTGAGTGGCTCCAGTACAGCTATAGTACCTGGAGAGTTAGGTGTTGGCTTAAGGTGAGTTTGCCAGCTTTCTTGATCAGAATGACAGTGGCTATTAGAGCACAGAGGCAAAGGGGTAGGCACCCCTTAGTGACTGGGTCCAAGTATTTCTACAGGTTCTCAACTGGGTGCTCCCAGGGCCTGACACTCTGAGTAAGCATCACTGGTTTTGTGATCCAGTGGGCAGCATGGGTGTCACTAATCAGAAATGCAGTGACATTTTTGTGATGGAAAATTAGTGAGGTCAGCTGTGAGGGCTCTTCCAAAGATGGCAAACAATTTTTGAGCCTCTGCAAGGTTGAATCCAGGTTACTTAACTTTTGAGGTCCCCTCCCCTCCCCTCCCCTCCCCTC
>PVJA010035891.1:0-21513 GCA_004027025.1 Myocastor coypus | reverse complement strand
GGGGCTAAGGCAGAAAGCCTGAATGATAAAGAGAGACAGAGAGACAGACTTGAGCTGTTGCTGTTACTCTGCTGCCATGTTTGGTTGGCTGCCTCTGCCACCATTTTGTTGCTGCTCTGCCACCATGAACTGGATGCTCTCTGCTCTGTTTCACTCAGCCTTCGGCCAGCCGAATATGGACTGAAACCTCCACAAACTGTGAGCTAAATAAACCTCTCCTTCCTTCATTTTGAGTGTGGGGTATTTGTCCCAGCAACGAGTGAAAAGTCTAATACAAGCTTGCAGGTGGTGATCATCCTCTCTCAATCTCCCCAGTGCTGGCCTTATAGGCATGCACCACCATACCCCATTTTGGTGGCCAGCAGGATGTGCCCAGGGCTTCAGGGCTGGCCTAACCTGTGGTACTGGGGATTGAAACTGGTACTTGCACTTAGATGGCTGAGCTGTCTCCCCAGTCCTACATTTATTATTTTACATGTATTAAATCAGCCTATTACTGCAGTTAAGTTTATCAGATCATTCTGCATACTTTAAATGTACTGTTCAATTCAGATTGTTAGAGTTTTATTGATGAATTTTGTACATGTATTGATCAAGAACCTTTCTTTATAGCTTCTTTTTCTTTTCAGTAATGTCTTTCTCTGGATTTAGTATCAATGTAAGGTACATTGTTTAATTGTGTGTTTTCAAACTTTTACATATTTGTGAATTTCACAATTCCTTTTGATTCCTGTTTTCATACTATTGTGATTTGAAAAAAAATGATGTAATTTAAATCATCTTAAATTCGTTAAGGCACTATATATATATATATATATATATATATATATATTATAACTGTGTTTGGTGCAGGGTCTCACTACACAGCTGGCACTCGTGGTGATTCTCCTTTTTTGTAGCTTCCCCAGCACTGGGGTCACCACAGGGTACACCACGACTCCTGGATTCGGTGACCAGCTCAGCACACCTGGAGGATAGGCCAGGGCAGCATATGGTGGCAGGAATAGAACTGTTGAGACACTATTTTAACTTAATATGTTATGTATTTTGGTGAGTATTTTGAGTGAACTTCGAAAAATGAATATTTTCCTACTTTTGGATGAAATGTTGTATAAATGTCTGCTATGCCTTTGCATTCCACAGCATTGCTCAAGTCTACTGTTTTCTTTTGGGTTTTCTGCCTGGATTATGCATCTATGTGGGAATTATGCAGTGAAGGCCCCCCTCCCTGTGCTTTTGTTTGGCATCCTTTACCCTCATGTCTTTTGATATTTGCTCTACATACTTAGCAGCTCTAATAGTGGAGGAACACACACTTGTTATTATGTTCACTTGATTAACCTCATTATCATTCTGTGATGACTTGCTTTGTTGCTTGTTACAGTTGTTTACTTAAGTAAGTACATTTTATCTAATACAATCACAGTTAATACTCTTTTTATTACCTTATTTTTTGTGTGGAGGTCTTGGCTTTGGGGATTGAACCATGTACTTTGCCACTGAGCTACATCTGCAGCTCTTCTTGTTGCATTTTGAATTGTTTTTGAAACAGCACCTCACAGGCAGGCCTAGGACTCACTATGTCTTCAAATTTGCACTGATTCTCCTGTCTCTGCCTCCTTCTTGTCTCTGCCTCCTGAGTGCTGGAATGGCAGGCATGAACCACCAAGTCCAACCATTTTCAATAATTAATGATAATTATTGTCATTTTGTTGCTTTTAGATTGGAATTGCTTTTTCTTTTCTTTCTCTCCTTCTGATGTGGCAATTTTTTAGTGATATGTTCAGATTCTTTCTCTCTGTGTTTTGGAGATCTATTGTAAGTTTCTGAGTTCCTTACCATGAGCCTGATACAAAATATCTTATTTTATGAGTCAATTCTAAACTGATAAGAATTTAACTTCAGTCACATCTAAAACCTGAACTTTTACCCCACTCACTAAGTATCATCAGTGTCACAATTTATGACTATTTAAACTGTGCATTTGTTAACACATTATTTTATGTATATCATGTTGTTGTTTGATCATTGCACTGTTATATTAAGTGAAATACTGATGCAATATAAAGTATTATTTTGTATTTGATGTTATACATACTTCTCTTTTCTTTCTTTCTTTCTTTCTTTTTTTTTTTTTTTTTTTTTTTTGCGGTACCAGAGATTGAACTCAGGACATTGTGCTTGCCAGGCAAGAGCTTATTCTACTGAATTGTCACCCCAGCCCCTATACCTACATTTTTATTGTTATTGCCTTTGATAAAATATAATTGATACATAATACTGTACATATTTAAAATGCATAATTTGATCAACCTTGATGTAGGCAAACACTTGAGAAAACATCAAAATCCTATTTATCAAATTTATTGTTGTTTGATATTTGTTTTCCTAGTAAAAATATTTAAGATGAGATAAGTCCTTAATGAACTTTAAAGTGCAGTTTCCTGTACTGTTGACTATAGGCACTATATTGTACTACAGGTCTCAAAAAATATTTATCTAGCATAACTGAAGTTATATATTCATGGAACATCAAAGAAAAGAATATACTATTAGTTCAAGTTACTAGCAATTATTTTTAGTCATAGTTAATCTTAACAAAGAAGAATGAAAAGTAGAAAGGAAAAACAAAACTTTACATGAAAATGTAACTAATAAAATTAATAAAAGCAGCTATTTTTACAGATACAACAAGTATGTGTATATGTGTTATATTATTCTAAACAGAAATGCTTTCTTTTTCTATATGAATATAATTTGCTTTATTTTTTAAATGTGTGTGCATACACATCACATGCATGCAATTTTCATTTATTTTTTAAAAATTTTATTAACTTTAAAGAGAAAACAATAACAATGAGATGGTTCAAAACAGGTTAGTAAGATAGTAACAATAATTAATACTTTGAACAGGTCATTTTGTAACTAGCATCCATTTATCCAAAAGAATTATTATGTGTCCTTTATCTCTGAAGGATAGGATTGTTTGTACATTTATTGGTACATTACTTTTCATCAGAAGTTTTCTTCCCTTAGGGCTTTGACTATTTCATTCTACACTCTGTAGGTCTGCAGTGATTCTTCTAGCAGTCTTATGGGGACTTCCTTGTATATGATTAATTGCAGTTCACTTACTGATTGCAAATTCACGTTTCAGTGCAGGTTTCTTTCAACAAAAGCCTTTTGTGGTTCCTTTGTGGTTTATAAATTTGTATGCTCATTTTCATGACAAACTCAGGAAGTTTTCGGAAAAGATTTGTTTTAATAGGCTTTCCTCAGCACGCTATCTTGATCCTGCAGCTTGGGGGCTGAATCTCAGACCTGCCTGCCCACCATCTTGATCCAGCAGCACAGGGGCTACACGTTGGAGCTGCCTGCCCACCATCTTGATGGAGCAGCTCGGTGGCTCCACCTGGGACCTGCCTGCCCGCCATCTTGATCCAGAAGTGTGGCAGCTCCACCTCGGAGCTGCCTGATCACCATCTTGATCCCGCAGTGTCGTGGCCAGCCCTGCTCCACGTCAGACTCTGCCTGCCACCCCAACCAGGTCATGTAGCAGCCTCAATCCATGTCCATATACCCTGATTCACCAATAGGCCGAGCTCCAATTTCACTCACCTTCGTGACCTGGCCTCACGGCAGCCAGGCAAGAACTCTCTCACCTGGTGTTCGTCCCTCAACTCAACAACTGCCCCAAACTGGACTCCATCGCTGGCCCCCACACTGATGGTTCCCACACTGCTGACCACTGTCCTGATCCACAGGGCCCTGTGGCAGTCAGCTGCCTGAGCTCCGACTCGCACTGAGGCACTTCTGGAGGAGAACAAGCTTGGTGGACCCAGATCCAAATTTCCATAGGCGTTAACTGCATAAGTCCATCAAAGTGCAGAGATTACTGCTATAAAAAATAATCAAGACAAGGAGCAAGATCAAATCTCAGGTCCTGAGTCCACTCAAAAAAATACAGAAGACACTAGCATGGAAGAAAACAGAAGTCATGCAGATGAAATTTCTGAATCAGTAGCATCTGAGGTAGATGGAATGTATACAGCAACTCAGATCAGAGAAAACATTTGAAGTAAAAAATGAAATGCATGAATTAATAGACTCTAAAGTGGAAAAAACAACTGCAGAAATGTGTAGAAGAAACCAGAGCAAAATAACCTCTGAAGTTAAAAAAAGACCTTGCTAAATTGATAGCATTTAAAGGAGGTGAACAACTGCAGAAAGGTAAAGAGGAGAACAGAACAGAAATAATCAGTGACCTAGAGAGGAAAAAGGATAACTATTATGATGGACATCAACACTACTAAAGAAGATATTGATAAAAAACTAGAGGAGAATAGAAAAGTGATAGATTCCCTGATTTACCAATATAGGAAAGAAATAGAACACATGACACAGGTTTAAAGAGATATACAAGAAAATAATATCTCAATCACAAGCTGGCAAAACCGTATGAACAAAAGTGAAGATAGAGTATCAGATCTTGAAGCAATAGTCACAGCTAGTGAAAAGGTAAGAAAGGGTCTCTTAAAAACAATTAAGATGCAGGAAAAAATAATTCAAAATCTGCAAGATGATGAAAAATGAACAACATGAGATTAATAGGAATTAATGAGAAGGAAGGAGTTGACACAAATGACATAAAAAGAATATGGGCATAAGTAATAACAAAAAACTTCCCAAATATGAGAAAACAATCAGACATTCAGGTAAATGAAACATATAGAAGTTCAAATAACATTAACAGAAATAAAAACACACCCAGACATGTAACAGTCAAGATCCCAGAAATCCAGCAAAAGAATAATATACTAAAAGCTGCTAGAGAAAAGAAGCAAATCACATTTAAAGGAAAACCCATCAGAATAATGGCAGATTTCTCTTCACAAACCATGAAGTCAAGAAGAGCATGGAGCAGAGTGCCTCAAGTCCTCCATGAAAATAAATTTCAGCCCAACTTCTATACCCATCAAAACTCTCTTTCAAGTATGAGGAAGAAATGAAATACTTCCATGACAAGGAACAACTAAAGAATTTCATGACGTCAAAGCCAAACCTACACAGTATGCTAAAAAATATTTTAGAGAGGCACCAAAGCAACTCAAACTCAAGAAACGAGAACAGAAAGATGCCATCAAATAGGATACTCAATTAAACAAAGGTGAAAAGAGGTAGACAGTAGTAAGTAAAAGCCATGTCACACATAAATTAATACATTTTAATTATAACTATCGGTGTAAGTGGACTCAATTCTCCAATTAAAAAAAAAAATACACTGGCAGAGTGGGTAAGGAAGCAAAATCCAACAAGGTGCTATATACGAGAAGCACACTTAACTCATAAAGAAACTGATAAGATAAAAGTTAAAGGATTAAAAACAATACTACATGCTCTAGCACCTCAAAAACAAAGCAGGGGTAGCAATGGTGTTTTCATACAGTCTAAAATTCAAACCAAGATTAATCAAACGATATAAAGAAGGCCACCACGTACTGGTTAGGGGAAAAATTCAAGATGAAGAGGTAATACTCATAAACATGTATGCACCCAATACAGGAGCAGCAAGTTATATAAGGCAAATGTTAATGGAAATGAAAAACCCAATATCCAATACCACAATCTTAATGGGAGACCTTAACACCCAATTATCCAAAAAAGATGGGACAAGCAGACAAAAAATTAGCAAAGAAGTTGCAGAATTCAAGCAGAACTTGGAACAAATGGAATTAGTGGACATACACAGAGTGTTCCACCCAACCACTTCAGAATGCACCCTTTTTTCAGCTACACATGGGACGTTTTCTAAAATAGACCAGATATTAATCCATAGGTCATGCTTAAGTATATGCAAGAAAACAGAAATTATACCATGCATATTATCTGACCACAGTGCAATGAAACTGGAAAAAAATGACAACAGAAACTACAAAAACTCCAGAAACACATGGAAATTGAACAACACTCTTCTCAACAACCAGTGGGTTACGGATGAAATTAAGTAAGAAATTAAACAATATCGAGCATTTAATGAAAATTCAAACACAACTTGCCGGAATTTATGGGATGCAATGAAAGCAGTTCTTAGAGAGATATTTATAGCTCTGAACTCACACATTAAGAAAACAGAATGGGAACACATACTCTCATGGATCTTGTAAACCAACTAGAGATGGAAGAGCAAATGAAATTCAAAGCACAAAGACGGGAGGAAATTATAAAGATTAGAGCAGAAATTAATTCTATTGAGACAAAGAAAACAATAAAAAGAATTAATGAATAAAAAAGTTGGTTCTTTGAAAGATTTAAATCAAATTAAAAATCCCCTAGCTAACTTCATCAAAAAGAGGAAAGAAAGGACTCAAGTTTAAGCAATAGGAAATGAAAAGGGTGAAATAACTACAGACTCAGCAGAAATTCAGAGGATCATAAATAGCCACTTTGAGAATTTTTACGCTCACAGAATTGAAGACACAGAAGAAATGGACTGATTCCTAGAAAAGTGCAAATTACCCAAACTGAATCAAGACCATATAAGAACTCTCAGTAACCCAGTAACAGCCAATGAAATATGAAATGTAATTAAAAGCCTACTGACAAAGAAAAGTCTTGGACCTGATGGAATTACCACTGAATTCTACAAGAAATTTATAGAAGAGATAACCGCAACACTCATCAAACTCTTCAATGATATTGAAAAGGAAGCGATTCTACCAAAATCATTCCTAGAGGCAAGTATTACACTGATACCAAAACCAGAGAGAGATGCAACTAGAAAAGAACACTACAGGACAATTTCTCTCATTCACGTAGATGCAAAAAAAATCCTCAATTAAATCCTCACCATTAGAGCCGGGCGTGGTGGCTCACGCCTGTAATCCCAGCACTTGGGAGGCTGAGGCAGGAGGATTGGTGCAAGTTTGAGACCAGCCTGGGCTACAAAAGTGAGCGCAGGACCAGCCTCAACTGCATAGCGAGACCCTGTCTCAAAAAGACAAAAAACAAAACAAAACAAATCCTCACCATTAGAATACAACAAATCATCAAGAAGATTATACACCATGACCAGGCAGGATACATCCCAGGAATGCAAGGATGGTTCAATATATGCAAATCTATAAATGTGATACACTATATCAATAGGGCCAAAACCAAAAATTATAGGATCATCTCAGTTGTTGCCAAAAAGGCCTTTGACAAAGTTCAACACTCATTCATGTTCAAAGTCCTACAGAAAATTGGAATAGAGGGCCTCTATCTCAACCTGATAAAAGCCATCTACAACAATCCAACAGCTAGCATAATTCTAAATGGGGAAAAACTGAAGTCTTAGTCTCAAATCTGGTACAAGACAAGGATGTTCTCTATTACCACTCCCATTCACTATAGTTCTGGAAATATTAGCTCCAGCCATTAGGCAAGAAAGAGAAATAAAAGGAATAAGATTAGGTAAAGAAGTCAAACTGTCGGGATGGCTCAGTGGTCTAAAGCGCCTCCTTGGGAAAGCTTGGGCAGCTTCAGGGACTGCGGTTCGATCCCCGGCACCACATGCTGTGCCAGCCTTGCCCTCGGGACGGGCTGAGCCGGCCATAAAAATGAGTGAATAAACAAATAAAGGTTCTGAAACAAGAAAAAAACAAAATCAATTAAAAAAATGTTATAAAAAAAAAAGAAGTCAAACTGTCACTCCTTGCAGATGACATGATAATCTCCATGAAAGACCCCAAAACTGACACCACGAAGCTACTAGAACTAATACATAAATTCAGCACCATAGCAGGTTATAAAGTCAACACGCAAAAGTCAATACCATTGGTCTACACAAATAACAAACACACTGAGAGAGAAATTAGAGAAATAGTACCTTTTATGATAGCATCAAAGAAAATGAAATACTTAGAAATTAACTGAACTAAGGAAGTAGAAGACCTTTTCAGTGAAAACAACAGTACTCTGAAAAAAGTGATCCTAAAGGATTTGAGAAAATGGAAAGATATTTCCTGCTCCAGGATAGGAAGAATCAACAATGTGAAGATGACCATACTCCCTAAATTATTATATAGATTTAATGCAATTCCTACAAAATGCGATCAACATACCTCACAGACCTAGAGAAATCATTCCTAAAGTTTATTTGGAACCAAAACAGACCCAGAATTGCAAACACAATCTGGGCAACAAAGGTATGGCAGGCGGCATTACAACTCCTGACCTAAAGTTATACTACAAAGCTACAGTAATAAAATCAGCATGGTATTGGCAAAAACATAGACCTGAGGATCAGTGGAATAGATTAGAAGATGCAGAAGCAAATACAAACACACTCAGCCACGTTATTTTTGACAAAGGGACCACACATATTTACTGGAAGAAAGATAGCCGCTTTAACAAATGGTGCTGGAAAAACTGGCTCTCTTCTTGCTGAAAACTAAAACTTGAACCAAGTCTATCACCAAGTACTAAACTAAAATCAAAATGGATTAAAGATCTAAATATTAAAAGAGAAACATTAAATCTCCTGGAAGGGAAAGTGAGAGGAAATCTTGAAGAGATCAGGGCAGGCAAAGAGTTTGTGGACAAAAATCAAAATGCACATTTAACACTTGAAGGCATCAACAAATGAGACCTCCTCTGGCTAAGTTTTTGCACGTCAAAAGAAATTACTGACAGAGTGAAAAGACAATCCACAAATTTCAAAAATATTTCAACTAATACATATTCAGACAAAGGTCTTCTATCTAGAATTTATGAAGAACTAAACACCATTAGAGTTCCAAAATTCAAAGATCCAACCCAGAAATGAGCATGTGAGATGAGCACAGACTTCTCAGAGAAAGAAATTCAGCAAGCTTATAAGCACATGAAGAAATGCTCCACATCTCTAGCTATCTGTGAAATGCAAATTAAAACAACACTTAGATACATCTCACTACAAAAAGAATGGCTATCATAAAGAAATCAACCAACAACAGATGTTGGAGAGGCTGTGGGGTAAAAGGAATGCTTTTCCACTGCTGGTGGGAATGCAGATTGGTGCAACCGTTATGGAAAGTGGTGTGGAAGATCCTTAAAAAACTAGAACTGGATATCCCATTGAATCTAGCTATCCTCCTACTGGAAATTTTCCCAGAAGAACTGAGGACATCTTACCATAGCCATATCTGTGCACCAAAATGCCCATCATTTGAAGAATGGTTGAAAAAGATGTGGTATTTTCATAAAATGGAATATTACTTAGCTACAAAGAATGATAAATTGGAAGACTTCATATATAAATGGATGTACATTGAACATATACTCATATGTGGAATAAACCAGACCAACAGTTGTAAATATTGTATAGTCTCCCTAGTTTAAGAACTCTGAAGAAGAAATAATAATGGAAGGGTATAACACAGCTGAATGGAATTAAAGACTTACAGATTAAACAATAAAGTGACTGGAAGCAGAAAAAGGAGGAAACATAGCAGGAAGAAATCCATGCACTTATCTAGAAGGATGAATCAGATATTGGTCCTAAGAAACTTCAAAAAATATTTTACATTAATAATACCAATGTGCAATGGTAAAAATATGATTGGAATACCCGTCATTCTGGTATTTTAGATGTGTACTGCTTCTAATGCAAACTCAGTTACTGCTATACTCTCTCTGAAGTAAATGGTTGACTAACAAAAAAAAATAATAAATATGTTGATTGCGAGTAAGAGACTAGGCAAAATGCCATAGGCTTGACAGGCTATAATTTTGTACATCCTTGGATTTCTAAATGTCTGTATAAAAAATGTGTAACTGCTTTTATCACATTCTATAGAGATTTATTAGAATATCAATGATTGAAGGAAAATGCCAATTTCAAGCTAAGTCTAAGATGTTTGATATTCAGAAAGACAGTAATGTTAAGATCAATTATAATGTCATAGGATAATAGTATCATGAAACTTGTCTGCTGGAGAGTTGAGAATGTAAGCTAACAGACCAAAAATTGGAGAAAAAGAAGGACTACGAAGATAACCAGCATTTTGGCCCTAGCCCTTCAAGGTCAGTGAGGACTCAGGACAAAAGAGAACTTGTGCTGTAACATCCCATTACTCAGTGGTGTCCTACATTTTCTGGTCAAGGAAATTATGGGACCTCAGAGGAAAGGGATAATTTACAGATAGTGTGTCTAAAGAGAATCACCTAGAGAAAAAAAATGTTTCTCAGGCTTTCACAGAAAGCAAATAGGTCAAGCAATGGCCGTGACTCATCCCGAAGGCTTACACTGACAACAGTTCTACAAAACACTGCACATGTTTCCAAAGTTAATCCTGAGGGGATTTGATCTTGGAAGATACAAAAGATGAATGTTTGTTATATAGGTCTTGCTTTGAGTTGCCCTTGATCACCCAGTAGAAAAGCTTAATTATGAGGTATAAAATGCAGAGCTAGATTAGTATGATGAGCTGTAAGAGGCTTAAATCAACAGCCTCCAACACTGCCAGTTTCACCAGTAACCCAATGCAAATAAGTAACATTGGACTATGCATACAACTACTTCCTCTCAGTTCAAATAGAAGAATTTTTTTCTTTCCTTAGCAAGATCAATCAAAAAATTTATCATGTCTACCCCCTGTGCTCTGTATAACTATTATGAGAACAGCAATATGCAATGTGTCAATTATTGCGAATGTACTAGTAACATGTTTTGAAACTATCATATTGTTATTTCTTATTAACAGTAATAAATTCAAAAAGGAAAAAATAAAGATCTGTTTTGATGTACTCCTGGGGAAAAAAAGGCTTTCCTCATTTTCTTATTTTTTGACTTATATATTAGTTATCCCAAGAGAATTCCATATTTTCTATATGCTTTTCTTAATCTTTGTTTTATTCTTTCTTCTTTCTCATGTGATCTATCTTTAAATTCACAGACTATTTTTTGGGGGGAGAGGGGCTGGGTCAAATCTACTTTTTTAAAAAACTTGCTTCACTTTTGTTGAAATTTTTGTTATGTTCATGCATTAATTTTGATTTTGTCTAGTTTCTCCATGTGCTCTTTCAAGTCACTAAGCATCTTTAAAATAATTAGTTTGCATTCTTTGTTGAAAACACAAATTTATATTTCTTACAGGATGGTTTCTAGGATTTTTTTTTTTTTTACTATAACATTTTTTTCCCTCTCAGTTTACAAAAGCTATTTTCAAATGAGGAGGGGAGTGGACAGTCATTTTTTAACAGCATATAAAGTTTATTGTTACATTAAAAAATAACATTCTACAATTCAATAAGACAAAAACACAGTTTAAAAATGAAAAAAAGTATTTCAGCAGACCATTTCACAAAAAAGACACAAATAGCCAAGAGGCATGTGGGAAAGTTACCAGGAGAATGCAATCTAAACTCACTCTGGCAGAGTTTTTGGGGGTGGGGTATAAAATGCCTAAGCCTTTTAGTGAAAAGCTCTGTCAACTTCTCTTAATTTTATAATTCTTTTTAAAAAAAATTTTTCTTTTGAGTTCTTTAACTAGGGAAACTGTACAATATTTACATATATAGGTCTGGTTTATTTCACTAATGAGTATAGGTTCTAGATATATCCACTTATATGTCAAATCTTCTAGTTTATCACTCTTGATAGCTGACTAATATTCTATTGTGTGAAAATACTACTTTTTCAACCATTCTTCAAAAGATGGGCATTTTGATTGTTTCCAAGATTTAACTATCACAAATTGTGCTGCTATGAACATAGATGCACAGATCACTATGATATGATGTTTTCAGTTCTTCTGGGAAAATTTCCACTAGGGAGATAGCTGGAATGAATGGGATTTCCAGGTCTAGTTTTTTAAGAAGTCTCCACACTGCTATCCATAATGGTTACACCAGTCTGCATTCCCTCCAGCAGTAGAGAAATGTTTCTTTTTCCCCACAGCTTCTCCAACATTTGTTGTTGGTTGATTTCTTTATGATAGGTATTCTTTCTGAGGTGAAATGGTATTTAAGTGTTGATTTGATGTCTATTTCATGAATGGCTAGCGGTATGAGACTTTCTTCATGTATTTATTGGCTTGTTGCATTTCTTTCTCCGAGAAGTGTGTGTTCATCTCAGATGCCCATTTCTGGGTTGGGTCTTTGAATTTTGGGACCCTAATGTTTTTTAGCTCTTATAAATTCTAGATAGAAGACCTTTGTCTGTATACATGTTAGCTAAAATCTATTCTAAATTTGTGGATTATCTTTTCACTCTGTTGGTAATTTCTTTTGAGGTGAAAATACTTCTTAGTCAGAGGAGGTCCCAGTGGTTGATGCTCTCAAGTGTTAAACGTGCATTTTCATTTTCGTCCATGAACTCTTTGCCTACCCTGATGTCTTCAAAATTTTCTCCTCTAGGAGATTTAGTGTTTCTCTTTTAATATTTAGATCTTCAATCCATTTTGACTTTAGTTTATTGCATGGTGATATACACGCATCAAGTTTTAGTTTTCGGCATGTAGAGAGCCAGTTTTTCCAGCACCAAAGAGGCTATCTTTCTTCCAGTAAACATGTTTGACCCCTTTGTCAAAAATAATGTAGCTAGGTGTGTTTATATTTGCTTCTGTATCTTCTAATCTATTCCATTCATTTTCAGGTCTTTTTTTTTTTTTTTCCAATACCATAGTGATTTTATCACAGTAGCTCTGTAGCATAACTTTAGGGCAGGAATTGTGATGTCTCCTGCCTTACCTTTGTTGCCCAGGATTGTCTTTGCAATTCTATGTCATTTCTGGTTCCAGATAAATATTAGGAATGATTTCTCCAGGTAGGTGAGGTATGTTTATGGTATTTTTGTAAGGATTGTATTAGATGCACATAACAATATTGGGAGTATGGCCATATTCACAGTATTGGTTCTTCCTTATCCAGGAGCAGGGAATAACTTTCCATTTTCTGAAATATTGTAAGATCTCTTTCTTTAGAGTACTGTAGTTTTCATTGAAAAGGTCTCTTACTTCTTTAGTGAGGTTAATTCCCAAGTATTTCATTTTCTTTGGTGCTATCATAAAAGGTACAGCATTTTGCAGAACTTTTGTCAGTGTCAGTTGCCTGGATGAGTCATGGCCATTGCTTGACCCATTTGCTCTCTGTGAGAGCCTGATGTTTTCTCTCTAGGTAACTCTCCTTAAGCACATTATCCATCAGACTACAAACGGAGCTTGTCTCTTCTCTCAGTTCCTCCTGGAAGAAAATTCTGTCTTCTACCCCTGAGCATTTCTACAGAGCAGACCCAGATATAAGAAGATGCCGGCCCCTTTTCTTTATTTTGTAAGATCTTCTGAGTATGTAGCAGTTGAATAAAACAAGATAATTCTCATCTAGATGGAGGAAAGTGAATTGTAAAGGAGCCTCTTTCTGTGTTATTTCTTCATTTCTCAAGAAGTGCAAATTTATTATATGTGTCTTTACTCCATGTTGCAGAGCAGTGGTGACGGATGGTGATTATGTGGAATGTTCTTTTATTTCTCTATTACTAGTTCTGGTTCAGCCTTCAGTATACACAAGATAGACTCAGCTCCACACAGAGCACTAGAAGAGGGCAGAAGGTTGGGCAGCCAGCTATACACTTCCACCCCACTCTCCCTGCTGCGGGGGAAATTATCTTCTCAGGGAATCTCAATGCTAAGATATGCTATTTGGAGGAAGAACTGGTGTAGTGAAGAGAAGCTGATTGTCTGCCTTAGTTTGTGCTATTCTGCATGCTTCAAAATTGTAGAATTCTGAAATTCCCTCCTCATTATTTTGGTACCATTCTTATATTGGTCTTAGAGAAATGAAAACTAAGGCTTCCTCCTCTTCTATTCTATGATGTCATCCCCAAATCAGCAATTCTTGCTGAAACTGAATCAATAGATTTAAGTAGAAAATAAGCATTTTGAAAAATTTTTGGCCATTTCATTCGCTTTGTCTTTCCTAGTTACCTTTCTTCCTTGCTTGTTTGAATACATGGCCATCCTTGTTTTCTCCTTTCCTCTTTTCTTTTCTTTCTCTTTTGTTTTTTTACCTCCATTGCCCTTCTTTCCTCTTCCTCACTTTCTGAATGTTGCTCATAGTGTAACCCAGTCAAAGGACTGGCTGCAAGTTTGCCTTACAGTTTAAATGATGAAATCCCAAAGATCTAACTTTGAACACTTCTACTTGTATGGATTATGGTGGACAGTGATTATGACAGCTAATAAGAAAGCATGTTGGCATTACTGTTAATCAGTGTTTTCATGTTTGGGCTTGCTTGTTGTTTTGTTTTTTAAAGATGGAAGAGGGAAAAAAGCAATTGAATTCTGCATTATGATTAAGCAACCAAAACTACTTAAGAACATGCTATTGTTCCATTTCATTGAATTTTGGCATAGAGGCACATGTACATGTTATCAGCTTGTAAGATATGTTCATGAATCATCATTACACTGCTTGAGAGCTTTCTGATACTTCCTGATTCATACTCCTTCAATAAACATATGTAAAGTAAAAGATAAAAAATTATGTGAATCAAATAAAATATAAATGTCAATATGAACAATAAAGTAATGAGTTTTAAAAGAATAAAAACTTAGGGGATGAGATTTTTACATCCATGTCACCAAGAATGCAACTTTGTATAGTGCTTTCAGAAATGTTAAGGTAATAGAATATATATTACTGGAAATATGTGTGCTTTAGCAACCTCTTTCTCTCTGTTTCTCTGTATCTTCATCTCCCTCAGAAAAAGTTTGAATATAAACATAATACTGCCATTTTTAAGTTCAATAACATGTAATTCTTCTAGTACAGAATAGACAGTCAAAATTATACCAATCATTCTTCAATTTAAATCTTAGGAGAAATGCATCCAGTTTTAATTACCATGGAGATGGTGTGAAATCTTCATTAAATGCCTAGGCCTGCATCTAGAAAATAACAATATGAGCCATGATTGAATCAGATTCCTGTTTCATTCTTCTTAATTTGATTTTTGGGCCCAAAATAAAAGGCAATAAATCGGAATGGAACTACTTAGCTCTTTTAAAATGACCAATGCTTCCATCACTAAAAATAAGGGCAGGTAACAGTTAAATGGCCAGGTAGATTGTTCTTTTATACAACACAAGCTTTAAGAACAATTTAATTTTGCAAATTATGGTTTTGTTTTTGAAATCCTTTTAGATGAGAATTATATTTGAATATTAGAAAATGAAATCATGACTTGTTCAAAGAAACTGCATCATTTATCATTCAACTTCATCTACTACTAGAAATGAAGTAAATTTAGTTTTATAAGAAAACCCACAGTTGAAAGGTGAAGTGAATGCAAGCTTCTTTATACTTAACTTACTAAACAAGGAGTTTCTTTCATACATTTTTGATTCAAAGCAGAATCAAATTGAGATTTCATAATACGAAGGGAAGCCCAGATACTTTGTACATGCCATATGTTATACACTGGAAAAAGTGAGAGGCAAGAGAGAAGTAGAGAACAGAGACAATTATTTCAGATCTTTAAGCTATTTATTCTAGATACTACAACAGAATAAGCTTTTTTCTTTTGGAAAAAGAAAACCAAGTTTTAAAATTGTATGAGATTTTCTGGTAAATAAGGCAGTATCTTCAGGAAAATGGTTTTGAGTTTGAAATAATAAACAAACACATTTTTAACCTCTAGCTTATTTGCATACTAGAAATTGTCTAAGATACCTAACAGCTCTACTTTAATTCCATTGGAAATGCAGTTCTAGTTTAGAAAATTAAATGAAGAATCCTAGATGGCAAGACTCATTTGCTACTAATATTTTCTTTCTTTCTTTCTTTCTTTCTTTCTTTCTTTCTTTCTTTCTTTCTTTCTTTCTTTCTTTGTATTTAGGACAGGGTCTATAGGATCTCACTGTGTAGGTAAGACTCATAGTGATTCTCCTATTTTCAGCCTCCCAAGTGCTGGTAACACTCATAAGTATATATGCACCAAACATGGGAGCACTGAGCTATATAAGACAAATCTTAACAGACATGAAAAATCTAATATCCAATATTATAATCTCAACAAGAGGCCTTAATACCCCTTTATCCCAAAAAGATAGGTCAAACACAAAAAATTAGCAAAGTAGCAGAACTGAACCAAAACTTGGAACAACGGGACTTAGTGGACATACAGAGTGTCCCACCAATCCACTTCTTAATGCATATTTTTTCAGCTGCACATGGGACATTTTCTAAAATAGACCGCATGCTAGTCCATAGATCAAGCTTAAGTATATGCAAGAAAACAGAAATTATCCTATGCATATTATCTGACCACAGTGCAATGAAATGAAATGAATGACAAAAGAAATCACACAAAAAACAAGAAGTACTTGGAAATTAAACAACACCTTCCTCGACAACCAATGAGTTATAGAGGAAATTGAACAAAAAATTAAACAATATCTACAGTTTAATGAAAATTCAAACACAACCTACTGGAATTTACAGGATGCAATGAAAGTAGTTCTTAGAGGGCAACTTAGCTCTGATCTTACACATTAATAAAACAGAGGGGCAACAAATAAATACCTTAATGCTGCACCTAAATCATCTAGCAAAGGAAGAGCAAACCAAACCGAAAGCCCAAAGATATGAGGAAATTATAAAGATTAGCACAATTGAGATAAAGAAAGCAATACAAAGAATCAATGAATCAAATAGCTGGCTCTATGAAAGATTATATAAAATTGATAAGCCCCTAGAAAACCTCATCAAAATGAGGAATGAAAAAACTCAAATTCAGGCAATAAGGATTGAAAAGATTGACATTACCACAGACCGAGTGGCGATCCAGAAAATCCTCAATAGCTACTTTGAGAATCTTTACTCTCACAAAACTGAAGACACAGATGAAATGGACAGATTCCTAGAAAGATACACTTTACTAAAACTGAAACAAGAAGATGTAAGAAATGTCAATAACCCAGTAACAGCCAATGAAATACCAAATGCAGTACAAAACATACCAACAAAGAAAAGCCCAGGTTCTGACGGATTCACAACCAAATTCTATAAGAAATTTACAGAAGATATAATACCAATAATCCTCAAACTCTTCAGTGAAATTTAAAAGGAAATAATCGTCTCAAAAACATTCCCGGAAGCCGGGCGTGGTGGTGCACACCTGTAATCCCTGCACCTGGGAGGCTGAGGCAGGAGTATTGGTGCGAGTTCGAGACCAGCCTGGGCTACAAAAGTGAGCTCAAGGCCATCCTCAACTGCATAGCGAGACCCTGTCTCAAAAAGACCAAAAAAAAAAAAAAAAAAAAACATTCCCGGAGGCAAGTATTATGCTGATACCAAGTGCTGAGACTACAGGTGTGCTCCATCATCTCCAGTTTTGCTACTAGTATTTTAAAATGTATAATTTAAAGAAGAAACAGACAAGTAAATTTCTATAAATATAAATATGAAGTATTAGGACATAATATTTTAGGTAATATAAAATATCATCCTCTGAAAATAATCTTTTTAGAGGGGAGACAGTGACTCTTCCTTATGTCAATTTGAGCATTACTGATAATGATACAATATGACATTAGTTCCTTCCTATATGATGGGATACATGATTACTCATCAGTGAAAAATCTTTGCCTAAAAAATTTATGCAGTATAAGATTAAGACCTACTCCTATTTCTCCACTTAAGTAAAATACAAAAATAAAGGTAACAATGCAATTGTTCTTTTGTACTGCAATAGAACTATTAGATAAATCCAGAGTGTACAACAATATGCAAAACAACTGGAGTAATCTCTTTTAACACTCAATATCATGACCAAGAAAAAAAATATCCATTTGAGATGTGTGGAGATGAGGACTGTTTTTAAAATAAATGTCAGGAAGTATAAGCAATGAAGTTTGTAATGGATCAGGTTTCACAAAACTAGTTATAAAACACATTTTGAACCAAGAAAGTTTGAATATAAACTAGATATTAAATGTTCAGGGAATATTTACTAGTTTAGTATTTTTATCCATAACAACAATGGTGTCAAAAGTGTGAGAACATGCTTATCCTTGGGAAATACATGGTGAAATATTTGTAGGTAAAAATCTGGAAGCCACATAGAAACGATGTACACAAAGACATTCCCATGCAATGGCACAAAAGTCACACAAATCCACAAACACACTAGATTAAGACACACCCTCTAGAATCTAAAAGAGAGTTGAAACAAATTTTGGAAACTTTTAAGAACTATTTAGTCTACGTTGTGAATCTGTTGTTCTCTATTGTCCTGCTCTTTGAACTTTTCCAAAACTTAATTTTACAATAAAAATTTGAAAGATTTAGCAAACATTGAATGCACTTAATGTCATTGTACACTTAAAACTGATAAAACCAGAAACTTTTTGTTGTATATATTTTACCATTTTTTTTTAATTAGAAAAGTTCTTGTGGAAAAAATAATCTTGTTAACCGCACTCAGTGTTGTCAATAAACTAGGGGTTGTGTCAAATCTCTAATTATTCACTTAAGGTTTACCCAAAACACAATCTCTAAGGAAGCATATTATAGACAATTTCAGAGCCTGCCAGAGAACTGTCCTGGGATTTCGATTTTTTTTTTAAAAAAAAAGTAAGAAGACAATCAGTCCTGGGGAAATTCCAGTGCCAGATGATGAGATATTTCAGTAACAATTTGGTAAGAATTGTTATTTCTAGCATATTTGGGGTTTTGTAGACAGGCAAAAGGAACTTGGTGTGTACAGAGATCCACCCTTGAGTTTTCCATGAGCAATAATAATACTTAGTATTTAGGTTGGGATAAAGAGAAACTAAAATGAGTTAAGTATTGGAAAATTAAATTTATCTGTAGAAGAATTCCAAGCAGATATTCCGAAAATTATGCAAACCACAGCACAGAGGATATGAATAGATTCTAAAAGTATCCTGGGACATAACTGAGGTTCAACAAGTCGAGGCCAATTTTTCCCTAAAGACTTTTAGACTTAAGCCATAATTATAGGTCACTTTTAGGTCTGTTCAGAGCTCCTCCACACACAAAGCTGTGGCATACTGTAATTCTTACTTACAGTGACTGAAAATGAAAGCTTGGTTAAGTACAAAGGGTTGTTTTCTGCCAAGCTCAATGGACAGAGGAAGTGGCAAGGGTGGGTACAGGATGCACTAAATTTCCAAGTCTTAATTGTAGACAGTAAAGCTGCTTAAAGTTTTGAGAAACTATCCCAAATTAGGTTTGCTACACATATCCGCAGGAGAAATATATGACCGGGCAAAGACTGAGATATGGATTTAACAACAAATATCTATCTATCTATCTATCTATCTATCTATCTATCTATCTATCCATCTATCTATATGAATGGACACCTCATCTAGAAATACAATTTCATTCTACATAGTAGCTGGGGCTAGGGCATGTAGGCTCAGTCTGAGAACACCTTGTAAATTTTTAAGAAAATCTTTAAGTCCAAGATATTTTGTGTAAAAAATTTATTTCCTAAAATATTAACATGATTTTTAAATACATTGTTGAGGCTAAATAAAATTGTAGTTACATATGGCTCAAATAATTATTAGGTGATTTCTTTTAAAAAAGAGCTACAAATGTGAGCTATACATGTAATTTTTAATTTTTCTAGTAGTTATGTTTTGAAAAATGAAAGTAACAAAAGCAATTTTAATAATTCTATTTAATCCAATATAATCATGTAGTATGAATTTATTAATTCATTAATTCATTTATTTATTAATTTATTTTTATGGTAAGTCATTAAAATCAGGGTATATTTTATATTTACAGTGTGTTTCCATTCAAGATTAATCACATTTTAGGTGTTCAGTAGCCATGTGTGGGTAATAACTTCCCTCTTGAAGAACATGTGTCTCGAGTATCTTTTTCAATGAAATGTTGCAATGGTAGGAGTGTCTCTACGCTAATTCATATTGCAACTTTGGGAAGGAATTAAGGCACACTATCTTCATCTTCATGGACATATTATCACACATACAATGAGTAGAGGAAAGTAGTTTAGGCTCTTTTCTGCTTTTCTATCCTTTTTGTCCAAGCAGCAGTGTTTCCTGCTTCTGGAAGGTACAACAGCAGGAATCATCTCCAGAGCAAGAACAATCCTCGGCAGGCAGCTGTCCTGTCAACACTCTGATGATGGGCTTTCCAGTAACCAAAGCAATGTTGCATCATGTATGAATTATACAACTGAAGATATTGCTCTGACAGCAAAGTTGAACTAAGACCAATAAACACGTGGAATTTTGATGGTCAAGTGAACGTGTTAATTCTGATGCAGTGCTTGGGATGCAGCCTGAGACACCTGACTGTTTACAGATCCATGGTGATGTGAATGTCTGTGGCTCACAGACCACACTCTACAAAGCAAGGTGGTAGGTGACTATCACAAGATTCATGTGGTAAGCAAAGCATTTCCTTCTCTTTGCAATTTACAGAGTATCTGTTGATGAGCCCAAACTGATTATCTAATGATTTTTTTATGCATTTGGTACAGGGTCTACAGGGACTACAAGGTCCCACTAGGTAGAATGGAGTTGTAGTAATCCTCCTGTTTGCAGCCTCCCAAGCACTGGGATTACAGATGCATACCACCACACCCAGTCTCAGTCACCCTCTCAGTGCACCCCAGGCTGGGATGGCAATCACGCTGGGGAATCATCGAACCTGGTGGCTGAGCTCTGCCTAAGCAAGCACTTTAGTCCACTGAGCTATCTGGCTGGCCCCTGATTATCTAATGATTTTTTACCATTTTGAATTTGGAACATTTAAATAACTTTCAAAACAAGCAATATTTTATATCCAACTTTCAGAAACACTGTTCTGAAAGGTTTTTTTTTTTTCTTTTTCTCTTTTCTGAACTTGAGAAATTGCCAGTATGTTACCAGAATGTTTTCTCAAGAATGTACCTAAGCATAGAATAAGTATTTATAATCCTAATTTTAGCGGCTTGGAACATTAAACATTTTAATAACACAGACAATGGGGCTTCTAGGGAAATTTGACAATAATACCTAGGAAACCTTAGTATTTAAAGGGATTCTCTGGTCAAACAAATGAGTATATAATGAAATCTCCAAAGAAAATGCAAGGAGAAATGTTTACTTTCCCCCAATCAAGCTATCTCAGGGATAAATAGAGTAAACAAGTGGACTTCCACAAGCATATAGATATAGAAATGTGAGGAAGAAAATAATTCAAGAATTTGTCATGGTACATTGCTCTTCAGATATAAAGCTTAAGCACAGAGTAGATTTAGAATGCATGAGAAATGGCACAAGCTCATCATTGTTTTTATTTCTATAGATTTTTTTTTTTTGTGGGACCAGGGTTCGAACTCACGACCTTGCACTTGCCCAGCAGGCACTTGTGCCTCGGAGCTATCTCCCCAGCCCCTCTATAGATTTTTTTGCAAGTGATTTACTTTTTATTTTACTCTCTCCAATAGTAAGAGTAATGGTTGGATGTATATGATGTTATAGAAAAATGTGAAAGAAGTTGGCACAA